>CM055096.1:48890323-49073324 GCA_029204225.1 Diphasiastrum complanatum
TTTCAAATCCTCAATTTTTTTTTTGAGTTCGAATACTTCCTTCTTCCATAAGTTTTGTTATTTTTTATCGCTCTTCTTTGGATCTTTCATTCTTTTTTGATCTTTTTTTCGTGTCTTATGGCGCTTCGAAGCTCTCCTTGGAGATTCATCTTCACTCAAACTATCTGAATCCAAACTAGAACTTGATGATGAACTAGTTTTTTATTCAGAATCTGGTTCTTGGTCATCTGAAGAATATGTATGTTTTTTTTTTTAATAAGCTCTTTCTTCGACCTTCGACTTCTCAATATCCAAGAAGTCTCATTATTCTCTGTCGTAGCAATTACATGCTCGAGGCTTTCAGTAGGTCCTTGCCTATAATATCAATCTATCCTTTTGGGTAATTACCTCAAGAACCATTCGATCTTCATGGCTACCGGACATACTCCAGTCAGTTGACCAATTAGTTTTTTGACTCTTAGAGTATACTTCCTTAAAGATAATTTTTCTTTTTGCCTGATTGAATTTAATTGGACAAGTATTTGTGTTGAATAGCCAATTTCTCTGAATTGCTTCGAAAATTGGGTTTTTAAATCTCCCCAAGTTGTTATTAGATCAGGTTCGATCTGGCTATACTATGTTCTGGCTTCTTTTCTGAGAAGTCCAAGAAATATCCTTAGTTTGTCAGCATCTAAACTTTCTCTATTGCTTGTTGCAATAGACTCAAATTGAGGCACATAACTATCTGCATCTTCTAAAAATTTTTCCTAAAAATAATCATACCAGATTTTAGAAGAAGACAATCTTGGAACAACCATATCTTCTTTATCTCTGTCGTCCTAATCAGAGGGTGGACTGAGTGATTTTTTTTTTTTTATTCACTTTCTGATGTAGAAGATTCCTTGTTATCAAGTCTCCTTCTACCATCAATACTGGTATCCTAGTTTAATTCTCGTTCATGTTCTCTATGCCTTCGTCTTTCTTCTCGCTCCTTTATCTATCTTTCTCATCTTTCTCTCCAATATAATATTGGTCTTCGGACATAAAAGTACAAAAAGATCGGTTTTTATAATTGTAATATTTATAAGATCAAAAATTAATGTTATAATTTTATTTTTTAATGGGTCAAAAATCGAATATTTCCAAGCAAGTCCGACCCTGGATTGGATCGAATCGGGTTGAATATTTTTGATTCAGTAAAATTTGATCCTTAACAAAAATCGATTTAAAGAAATTCACCATGTGGAGAAATGGTAATACTCCTTTCACACAATCGCGTGCGTCAATAAGTACGTACAGACAAGTGATATTTTTATCTCATGATTGCTCACGTCTTTTGAGATATATTACAATCTTGTCAAAAGACTGATTGCATGATTTAAAATCTTCTAGGTTTATCTTTTAATCAATAATCTTTTTCCTTATAAATCCATCAATTGATTCACGAATTGCCAATACCTTAGGCGTTTCAATCTCAATCTTTCGCTTACAATGTTCTCTCTCTCTTGGTTCTGTTAGAATGGCTGATCGTGGCATAGTCAGAGGTGGACATATAATCAGAAGACGGGTAATAATGTTGCTCGATGTCGATGAAGACTCTAGCGTTACCTTTGAAGATTCTCCTCCTGCTAATTACTTTTTCAACATGAAAGAAATTTCCTCTAAAGAAGTTGAACCAAAACAAGAAAACCTGGTTCCATAAAATACAATAATCTGCTGGTTCACGATCTTCTGACATTCAAATTATTGACAATGTTGTTAATATTATGCATGGGTTTATACATGTTCAGCTTTATTATGTCTCTATATTACGGAGCCCGTTTGATATAGAAATTTTGTTGTTGAAATTTTGTGCAGTATTATATTAAAGAAGGCTTTGATATTATTGCATCTTTGGATTCAAATATTATTTCAATTTAGATTGCAACACGCTTGTTTCATGGATATGCATAATTCTCAATTGCTCTGACGATATCTCGATAATAAGTCTCGTGATATCTGGTCCAACGATATTCTGTAAAAAAATAGTAATTATTTTTTCACAGAGAACATGATGAAAGTTTGAATAAATCAAACTAATATCAGTGTCTTCAATCTGGACTGTATTTGATCTATGTACTAATAGAACAGTGTTTGCCTTGATCGAATATGTGTGCGAAAATAATATGCGGAAGTAAGAGACAAGTTAAGACAATTTAGACAATAAGAAACTATTGATCAAAAATGAATTTTTAAAACTCTGAATCTAATTCATCAATATTCATCTCTTGTTGTCTTATCTCGTTGTTGTTTCTCTGATTGAATAATGCTGTAATAGTAAATATCTAATCGTTTACGATGGTTGATATTCAAATAGACGCTCTGTTTTCATGGTTGAATTAATTTTGTTCGTGAATTATTTGCGACAGTCCATCTCTTTGTCTCAGCTTCGTATTTCGCGAATTGTTCGCGACACTTGTCTCTTCGTGGCATTTTTGTCTTTCGCGAATTGTTCACGACAGATGACAATTCTTGAGCTTGAAGAAGAAATCTAGAATATTTCGTGAATTGTTCGCGACAGGTGAGCTTGGAGAACAATCCAAAAGATTTTGCAAATTATTCACGACAATTTTTCGACATCTAAGGTTTGAACTAGAAACCGAATATTTCATGACAAGATTCTATTCGCAAATCTTTTGAACTTCAACAAGAAAGCCACGAGCTTCTACAAGAAACTGTTTTGTGAATCTTTCGAGTTGGCTGCAAGACAAATTTTGTGAATTCTTCGAGGTTGATCACGAATAAAAATATTTTGAGTTCACATTCGTTTCTTTCTCATCCTTTGTCAAATAAACTATGCGCTTTGTTAGTAGAATCAAGATCTGTCTGATCAATTGTTCTACAGCTCCCTCTCAAAGTGGTAGTTGGATTAACCCCAATCTTCTTCACTGCTTTTCGAACAAAGCTTTACTGAGTGGCTTTGTAAAGATATTAGTTGTCATTTCGTTTGTGGGTATGAAGAATGTCTTCAGTATCATCTTCTCGACTAAGTCTCGAATCACATGATATTTGAATAAATACTTTTTGAAAGCATGGGAAAGCTAGAAGGCGAGTTTCAGTAGATT
The DNA here is from genome assembly GCA_029204225.1 of Diphasiastrum complanatum. Classification (NCBI taxonomy): domain Eukaryota; kingdom Viridiplantae; phylum Streptophyta; class Lycopodiopsida; order Lycopodiales; family Lycopodiaceae; genus Diphasiastrum; species Diphasiastrum complanatum. The sequence continues at coordinate 48,893,407 of CM055096.1, forward strand.
CAAATTTGAATGTTATGTGCTTCATTTTTTAGTGAAATACAGGATCTTTTGTAAGATAGATTGCTAAAGTGTTATCTTTTAACAAGACATAGGGTTCAAAAATAGATTCATCAAATCCTTCCAACATTTGTTTGATCCACATCAGTTCGTTTGCCATCTTGGCTGCTACTACATATTTTGCTTCACAAAAAGATTGAGCTACTGCTGACTGCTTCTTGCTTATCCAGAGTATGGCTGCGCCAAATGCTAGAGTACAATCTCCTGAAATACTTTTGCTATCACCCTTCATGGATGCCCAGCTTGTGTCACTGTAAGATTCGATGTGAAATCCAGCTTCCTTCGAATAACACAGTCCATAATCTTTCGTTTCCTAGAGATATTGTAGTACTCTCTTTGCCAACTTCCAGTGCAATCATCCTAGGTTCTGATTATATTGGCTCAGCTTGTATACTGCAAATGCTATATCAGGTCTGGTGTTGTCTGCTAGATATAACAATGATTCAATCAGCCTACGATAGGGTGTTTTGGCCATCCGTTCCTCTTCCTCGAGAGTCTGTGGACAATATGTGAAAGATTCCAGATCTTTAAGATCCAATCAACTTGAATGATCTTTGGTTAGAAAGAGAAATACACTCCCAATTTCACCAATGTAGAAAAATCAGCATCTACACACAATTTGAGATGCAAACACTAATAGAACTTGATCAAACTTGAATGAAAAAATTATGTACTGTTGCTGTCTGTACAAAACCAGCAAGCTACTATATTTGACACGTGTGGATCCAAAAATAGCAAATATAGATCATTCTACACATAGAATTGCAAGCAATCACCAAGATAGTGCACCAATGGATAGTAGAACCCAAGAGAACCATGTATATGCATGAAATGAGATAGAGAAGAGAGAAGATGAATCTCTCCACGAGTTACATCCTTTTATAGCAGGTCCAAACCCTATTTGGCCACTTGGCTTTCCCACCAAAATGCTAACCCTACCAATTTTGGGTCTAGATTCAATGTACCCAACTTATTCAAATTGAATCTACTCAAACTCGCATTCTATCTTTCCCACACTTTCAAAAAGTGTTTATTCAAATGAAATTTAGACTAATGAACTTTGAAAAGTCAACCTCTAAGTCTAAAACAAGTTTTGGCCTCAATATGCCAAATATGGAAATATTGCAAAATGTGATGAAACTAGTTGAATCTTTCACACTCCCTCTTCAACTAGTTTTAGCATAGACTTTGATAATACTCCAAGTGAAGTCCTATGCTTCATGAACAAGTCTTTTCCCAATGCTTTGGTGAAGATATCAGCTACACATTCCCTTGAAAACACATGTTGAAGCTCCACCTCCTTTGCAATGACTCGCTCCCTCACAAAATGATATTGTATCTCAATATGCTTGCTCCTAGCATGAAAGATAGGATTGGATGCCATTCTTTGGGCTGATTGATTGTCACAAAAGATGATTGGGCTCTCTGAAAAATCCAGCAAGTGAAGATCCTTGATCATCCTCTTGATCCATACCATCTCCTTTGTGCAATGTGTAAGAGCTTTGTACTCGGCCTCACTAGATGACAATGAGATAGTGGCTTGTTTCTTTGACATCCATGATATAGCTCCATCACCTAGGAAAATACAATAAGAACTAATGGATTTCCTATCCATTATATCTCCAATATAGTCCGAATCTGAAAATCCAAAAAGATTAGGTGATGATCCCTCATACAATATGCCAAAATCTCGTGTTCCAATGATGTACCTCAAAACTCGCTTTCCTAGCTTCCAATGCTCCTCACTAGGATCTTGCATGAATTGACTCAATCTTCCAACACAATAGCTTAGATCAGGTCTAGTAATGGTTAGATAGATGAGTGAACCAACTAGCTTTCTATAGAGAGTAATGTCCTTGAAGGATCTTTCATTACCTCTTATAGTAAGCTTTACATGAGACTCCATAGGTGTATCAATAGCTTTTGCATCTACCATATGAAATCTTTCTAGAATAGAATCAGCATACTTCTCTTGACAAATGAAAGTAGATTGAGAAGATCTTATGACTTCTATTCCTAAAATGTAATGCAAATTACCAAGATCATGCACTCAAACTCCTTCTTAAGAGCATTCTTGGAGAGAGAGAGAGAGAGAGAGAGAGAGAGAGAGAGAGAGAGAGAGAGAGAGAGAGAGAGAGAAACGGAATTTCAAATAGTCCCTCTTGACAAGTCAAGACCAAACCCTTTGAACCCTTCAATTTATAGCATAGCAAGTAAAAATATAGTTGTATAAAGTCTTACAATACATAGTACCATAAAGCAAAGCAAGTTTTAGGACACCCAGCTATTACCTGTCACCATCTCACAAAACAGAACCATGCGAGTTAGTTATGTGAGGAAGACAGGTGTCATACTTGAGCATCAGTTGTTATCCATGTCTGAAACAAGATTCGCTACTTTATCAGCACGACCACAAATTCAAATGATATGTCCAATCTTCCCAATGGTCATCAAAGTGTTCGTAGTTATCATCAGTGCTTCATATAAGCATTAACAGTTGTAGTACTATGCTATCACATGCAGTGATAGTGCTCGTATATTCATACATGTCTTATTACCATTATCATATGCTCAATACTTATCATTATCAAAGACCATCAGTGAGGCATTCAGCACACTTGTAGGGCGGCCATCCACACTAATCATGTGTAGAATAAGTATTTAATATGAAACCAACTCAAGCAAGTCATGAGCACGATGATTTTCTTAGAAATCAGAAGTTAGCAAGGCGATTAATCGTGTTTCAAGTATGTGCCCAATTGATAGTTATGAGCGTTGCCATCATTGCTCATTATACCATTGAATATATATGAAACCATTCTATAGAATCGCGATGATCTGGCCATAGGTAGGTCGCTGGCCATCATCCCACATGCTATGCCAATCAATACATTCATTGGAAGGTATTTATCAGCGATGAAACAATATGAAAGGGTTAGATGTCAGTGATGAACCATTAGCATTGAGTCTAAGTGGCATAGCTGCGATTTTGCTCCAAATCTGCTTTTGAGGCAACGTCATGACTAACTCAAATGTGTATTCTAAATCTAGAATGCTATTCAATCACACCATTATCATATGCTATGTAAGCTTTCAAACAAATGCTTATCAAGTACAAAAAAACCTTTTGTATATGAAAGGTTATCATGCTTCATGATTGTTCATAACCTTACCTTTCTTTATGGTATACTTCCCATGAGAGAGAGAGAGAGAGAGAGAGAGAGAGAGAGAGAGAGAGAGAGAGAGAGAGAGAGAGAGAGAGAGAGAGAGAGAGAGAGAGAGAGAGAGAGAGAGAGAGAGAGAGTTTGTTTGTTTTTTTTTTTAGAATTGGCAAAGCATGTAGGTGGCAAAGCATGAAAGAGTTGATAATTAAAACTCCCAATCCCAAGTGTGTAGCCCTTGCTTTTCTCCCGTTAAAGGCAAGGTTCTAATCTTTCCTTGATCAGATAAACCTATACATTGTGGGAGGGAATATGAGGTGACATTCTGGAATAAGACATAACCGCAAGGTTTGGGTACTTTAATTGACACGTTCAACTCTAGATCATGTTTGAGTTTTTCAATGAGATATACAAATCTATTGAGCAATCTTAGATAATGCTTGCACTACATTCAATACCCTTTAAGGAGTCACGATGCATGAATTCATTACATATGCATCACTTTTTAGTATTAATCACTTTTTGGTTCTTGGTTTAGGGATCTAGGATAAGGGGTAAAAGGTAAGGGGTAAAGGGTTTAGGAAAAGAGGTTTAGGATAAGGGGTTTAGAGAGTAACTCATCTAGGAGTAAGGGGTTTAGAAATTTTGGGGTAAGAGATAGGAGGTTTAGGAATCCAAGATAAGAAATACAAAGAAAGGAATTTAGACAAAGAGGTTTAGGGTAAGAGATCTAGGGAAGGGGATTTAGGATAAGGGGCTTGGGAATCAGAATAAGGAGTTTGGGTTTTTAGTTTAGAGTAAAGGGCTTTCTTGGACCTAGGGTAAGGGGTTTAGAGATCTAGGGAGAGGAGTATATGGTTTACGAAGATAAGTTTTGGATTCAAAAATCAAGGAAAGGAGTCTAGGGATCTAGGTAAGAGATCTTAATTCGGTATTTGGGATTTAGGGTAACGACTTTAGATTAAGGGACTTGGGATTTGTGATTTTATCCTAGTCCCTAGATCTTGTAGCCATTACCCCTTTTCTAAACTCCTTATCCTAAGTCCCTAAACTATAAATCGATGACCCTAGATCCCTAAGCTTCCTTGCCCTTACCCCTTATTCTAGATATGGCAAGCTTTGAGTCTAAGACCAATATTCATATACACTAAAAGCGTTCGCAATATTGGATTGTGCAAAACATTGTGTTCATCTCTTCCATGTCATGAACCTTATTGTTTCTGTTCAAATTGCAAGCGATAAGACTATCAAACAATGGTCTTTTTTCAATGTGCCCTACCACAAATGAGTTAACACGTCGCGTGACATCTATTAAAACATCTAAGACCGACAACAATTGTAGGTTCGATACATGTATTTTTAGAATGGATTGTATATATGCAGGAGAGAAAAAAACTATGGAATTTATTCTAACTGGATAAGCCTTACATAAAAGGCAGGTATGCCAACTTATTTGTTTATCATCTGCATATGTGTACTCCCACATAAATGTTAGCTATTGCATATGGTGGGATAGCTCGACTCATATTCTTAGCTTTCATGTCTTTTGTCTGGTGAAAATGTGACATTTCCGCACATCAAACAACATTTCATTAGACCAAGAATTTCATTGCAAATATTTTTTAACAAAATTTGAAATTCAGTCATGTTGAACCACCCATCATAGTAAGGAGTAAAGGTTTTTTCCTTTTTTTCCATGACTTTTTCTTTGGCTACTCTGCGTTTTTCAGTTAATGTTCATCTTGATCGCATGTGTGGTTGGCTTTGCGTGGTCTCTAATAGATTTAGTATGGGAGATGCAAAGGTGAATCAAAAAATTTGGTCTTCTGTTTAAGAATTTGAAAATTTCAATTTGCTAGTCACTATCTTTGCTTTCTGCCAAAGTATGATATGTTGAGTTTTGCATCGCACTAATTGGAATTATCAGACATTCAACAATAACATGAAACAACTATCACATGTTAGCCAATGTCAAAAAACATATAAAAAAATAGCAAACCTATTTACAAGGAAAATATAATAGTTTATGAGGTAGAAAATTGAAAAATTATTGATTATAAAGCAATGATTGTACAATAAACTCTGTTTTAGTAATATTGGGAGAATTTCTTGATTTTGGAACGAATTAATTTTTCTCTCTATCCTCTCTAGTACATGCTTCTATGTTCGGACTTAAGTTCGAGCAAAGGAGCACGTGCTCGAACTTAAGTTCGAGCATAGGTCTTTGTCAAGTTTGTGCGATTGAACTTAATTTTGAGCATAGGACCTCATAAAAGAAAAGAATGGGACTTGGGATTGTCCCAAAATTACTAAAACAAAGTTAATATATCTATTAGCATCAATTTAATAAAGCAACTTCTATAACATCACATTTTTCAGTACTATTAGCATTTGTTAGAAAAAGCTAGTAGGTAAAATGTTATTTTTCTAATCAACTACGATATGGTGGAACGAGAGGCGATGATTTGCTTATGAAGATTATAAATTGGGAGATCCACGGGTCTCTCAAACCTATGATGCTATATGACGTTTGAATTGGCTAATTGTACACACGATTTTAGTTTGTATCTTTATGAGCTATTGAAGCACATCATTTTTTACAATTGAGTGATGGTAAATAGTTTAAAAACAAGATAGGCAAGTAAAGATGGACCAGAGAAAAAAAAAAACCCAACGATTTAGGTACATCCTTTTTTTTGTTTTTTTGGGTCTTTTTGGACGTCTTTTTATTTTTTTATGAGAATTCCATTTCAGGTAGCTCCTTTATCATTGTGATTGAGTATATGAAGGTGAACATGCAAACAATTGAGGCCATTTTTTGCAAAGTTGATGATTGTTTTTCAAAGCATGAACTATACAACTGATCCAGGCACATGGATTCTACTTTGCATCTTTGTGTGCTATTTAAGGAGGCAAATTTTGACAATTGAGTCACGCAAATTAAAAACCATATTAACATGACGTCTCAAATATGGACATAAAATCAATCTTTAATTCAAAAGTGGTTGTTTTCAAAGAAATAAAAAAAAAAAAGACATTGCTTCTAAGAACATCGACTATGGTTTGTACAGTATTTGTTATCTTTTGTTTTGTTACCAAGTCTTGAAAAAGCTAGTTGTCATAGATTTGGATAGCTATGATAGGAGATGGAATCTTTGATGACTCCACTATTAATCTACAGTCAAACTTTGGCCTGAAAATGATTGTTATTGAAAATATAAAATAAAAAGACATCGGTTGAGATAACATTGAGCAAGCTTTGTACAATATTTGAAGTCTTCCGATATTGTTAGCAATTGTTAAGAAAAGTCAGTAGAGAGCCATCTTTTTGATCGAATATAAGATGGCAAAAGAAGAGGCGGCAATTTTCCTCTCAAATTTATAAACTAGGAGATTCACCTTTCTCCCAAACGATAATGAAATGTGAAGAATGAAATTGCGAATGTGATTTGCCAAATGCCATGAAAAATTTCAAATGTTGTACAAAGCTCTCTTAATGTGCACTTTCTTTTAATCATTATTTTTGGAAATGACCATTCTTGGATAGGTATAGTAACTCGATATATTTATGTGATCTTTGTAGGTGGAGTGACTCGTTGGCAAGACAAATAAGGATGGGATTGCATAAAGTATATGTGCAACATGAAAAGACAAATTTGCAAGCCATCGTTTGATAACTTGTAGGCTTGCTTTGTAGGCAACCTGTATTATCTCCTATGTGTGTTCATTCTTATCTCTTTTGTGTTGTCATTGAAGCAATGTCTTCAGTAATTGCTATGGAAACACTTGATTTCATGCCAAACATCTTACAATACAAGAAGCTATAAAATCTTTTGCAAGTGTATATTTTCAAGCCAAATAATAGTTTACAAGAAGAAAGCTTGTGAAAAACATGTTATCAAAAAACATCAACTGACCTGTAAAAACACGTGTGAATTTTTGTTTCTTGCTGAAATTGCTAGACCACCAAAGGAAAAGGCCACATAAAAAGCAACGCAGTTGCTATAGAATTCTCGTTCAATGAGTTGTTGCCTCACAATTCTGTTTTGCAAAGATACAACATGAAGTGAAATCAATAAAACCAGTTTATTATAATCTTTCACAAATTTGTTGTTTAAACACACAGGTGTATCTCCCTCCTAAAAACCAATACCTTCAAAACACGAAAAACAACACAATCATTCAAATTGCAAAACACCATGATTCGGCAATTCCATATTGTATTGCAAAAATCATTTTTACTAAGGTCGGAAAGAATAAAAGCATGGAAAGAAACTCAACAGTCTTTTGCTAATCCTCACACCATAGATAGCAGAAACCATCTAAGACATTCTTAATTAGATCATCAAGCACCCAAGAACAAGTGCAAGTTAGAAGTTTTGACATTCACACAAATTAGGTTGCATAGAGTCATTCAAAGATTACAACTAAATTAGCTAGTGAGTTTACTTAGTACCATAAGCGGGGTAGCACAGCTCTGGCAGACAATGGAAATGATAGGAGACTCAACTGTTGGAAAGTCTCAATTAGTTTCTCGCTTCTCTCGAAACGAATTCAGCTTGGAATCCAAACCTACCATTGGCGTTGAGTTCCAGACACGTGCTATTGTCCTGGGTCACAAGACCGTGAAGGCTCAGATCTAGGACACGGCCGGCCAAGAGACGTAAACACAACTACATTTTGCATGACTACTTTTCTTTACATCACGATCTCTCTACTTGAAGGTCAAAGATGTAATCAACCTTTTCTATTTCTATCTTTCATTTCATGACTTGAAATCGTCAGTTGCAGATTATGATAAAGTATTCTTAATCGCATGCTTTATCTGCATCTAACATTTCATGATCAGCACTAATATTTCTGCTTTTGTATACTATGGTTTCCTTGCTTGACAAAGTTTTCAGATGCTATGCATCATTATCGGAATAATTCTCAATAGGCGTCGGCGATTTCCATCCTTAAGCTTAGCAGAAACGTGTGTTGTCTAGTAAGGAGAACTGTAAGCAACTCTTCCTTTTATTGGATTGATCAAAATAGTGCTATGATGACAAACTAAAAAATTATTTTGATCGCAGTTGACAATTTAGGCAGGCGGAATATCCTGATTTGACAATTTAGGCAGGCGGAATATCCTGATTGCTTGCAAACTTGGTCGGCATCAGAGTTAAGAGGTTGAATGCATGCGTTGAAGTATATGCTGCTCTTCGCTAGAAAGATGTGTTACTGCTAATAAACCATGACTTTCGATCACTTTCATTCTTTCCAGAAGAAGATTTGCAGTTGTTTTACGATTTACAATTCAATTATTGAACCTTGCTACATAAGAAACCCAATCTTGAAAATCAATACGCAAACAAGTGATGATTTCATGGCAAAAGAAAGTCCTATCCATGCCAATGACTCGAGTCCAATATGAAATAGTTGCCCCCTGATGATCATCCCATGTCATCCTGCAGTGCTATCCCTACTAAGTATCCCAATGCCATCCCTGATCACAAAGATCTGAGCATTTACCCTATAGTGCCCACTTGTATTCCCCCCAAGCTAGCTCCAAGCTACTCCTGTGAATGGCTTCAAACCACTCCCTGAGAATACACTGAGATGTGAACTCCAAAGCCACCATCAAGTCCCTCACATAATTGTGCATGCCAATATCCCTCCAAGTGAACCTGTGAGATCTTCCATGGCCCAAACCAAACGATTTGCACCCTACTATCACTAGAATCTATATCTCTGATGCAATCATGATATGGCAAATTGACTTGACTTACGCAGTATAGGCAGTTGAAGTGTATCAACTCGATGACAAACCTGATACACTGCTCCACAACTACAATGGCTTGATCAAAATTGACTTACTGACTGCAAAACCGCAAAATCATTACACTCACCACTCACCACTCTCCAAGAGTCTCCAAAGTGTGATTCCGTTCTTCATCCTCAGCGTGTCCCACACACAGCTCGTCCAATGCAAGTCCGCTATCCAGCCCAATGGCTTCCAACTGGCACCACCTTGCACTTCCATCACCCGTGACTGCCAAAATGTGTGTACCTCCAAGCTAGCCCATATTTCCCTCCAAACGAGAAATTTTCAAGCTACATATGTGTGTGTCAATGCAGCTATCACCTGACTCGACAATGTCACTGCCGCGATCATACTTGTGACCAAAACGCCACCTGACGTTGGTCGGTTCTAACCCCAAGAGTTGAACTTGATCACAAGAATTTTTCACCTGTAACTGGCATACCATGCCTACCTCTCACCTGTGATTGCTTGCCCTCTCAAAATTGTCGCCAATGATGAGTAGTCACGCCGCCAAACTGCACTTTCGTCGCCAAAACTAGCTTTCTTCACACAATTTCGCTACCATTCGCCCCCATACTACATTTACCGCTTCCAAACACCTTGTTACCCTGTCAAGAGTAAGTAATAATGATGTAGAAGTGATTATGCCTCATTGTACCGCCATGTAGCAAGTTTCACCAGCCAAAAATTGCCCCCCAAATTTAGCCCTACAATACCCAAATGGCGAATGTAGCCCATCACTAGGTCACCCGCACTCTGCTTGATGAAAACTCTCCAAAATGCCTTTCTCCCTACTCTGTGATGTCCCTTTGTCCGCTAGCTCTGAGCAGCCAGTTTCAGGGTCATTTTGGCCCAAGGATGGCCAAAAAAGGTGCCTTCCAGCCAAGGTTAGGTCCTTCCAAAAGACGCCCTTGCATTTTGAACTGATTCTTCAAAAAGAAGATTTTTAATGAAGAATTAGTCATTCTAAATGGCGGGTCCTTTCAATGCCTTTCTCATTGAAATTAATGAAGAGCTCTCTTTCTGGCCCTTCAAAACTTCATGGGTCCATTCCCTTGCAATCCAACTGCTCTAATGGATCCCACAGTCCACGCTCCTTTCCGTGACCCGAGATCTGGGTTGTTGATCTCAGTGGATTTCCATTCCCGTTTGCCGCGTTCAAGCTCCATGAGCTCCTCCTTCCATTCTCTTCTTCCTTGCTTATAGATATGGTTTCTTGGCTGCCCCCACATGGATCATTCTAGCTCCTTCCTCTAGTCGCGGCTGTCTATGGCTGATTCTCTGTGGATTCACCACACTAGGGCTCTCAACTGTGGATTCAAACATGACAGAAAGCACTTGCGTATTTAGCAAGATCCACATTTCTCCTTTTTGAAACCCTTGCTATGTTTTTCTTCCATGGCTTCAGAAATGGATTACTATTTTATTGCTCCACAGCCTCCCACGGTCTCCTGGCATTAACTTCCCAATACTAGGGTGCCCCTCTGTATGCCTTTACAGTTCCAAAAACTGTTTTCTACAGCCCAAGATCCATGTTTTTCTGCCTGTAAACCCTTATAGTCATTTCCATAGCTTCTGAAAAGAAGGTACAATTGCTCTATAATTGCTCCATGGCTGACCCTGCCCTTCTGACAATCACTTGGCCTTTCCCATACAGTGCTAGGTAACAATTTATAGTGCTCAAATCCGTTGAGTATGGAGAAAGATCCGTGTTTTTACATTTTTCGAAACTCCTACCACCATAGCTAATTCCCAGAATTGCTTCTTTTTTCCACCATTGTAAATGGATTGCAATCTAGTGCAGTATGCAGATCACATCACACAATCACCATGGCCACTCCTCACAAGCTCTCATAGATGGCACAACAGTTATTGATTACAAAGAGAAAACTATACATATAGTAAAAGCCCCAACATGCACGGGCTCGACAAGTGTCAACGCACTGAAATATAGACACATGTCTAACTAATAGGCCCAACATGGGCTAAAAGACTGACAAACTCAGAACATGTCCCTGAGTATAGCAAGTGCCATAAAGAGTATACTGTACAGGCTAATTTTTCTACATGTGAATACTCAGCTAACCCAAGTAGCCGGCTACAGGACAAGTGCCCGACTGATAAGTCAATGATGGGTCACGTCCTGGTCACAACCAAATACAATGAATCTAATTAACTGTACACTAATTACAATATCACATTTAAAGCAGACTGAACCTGATTTTCAACTGCTAGAATCATAGATTTTGATGCAATTCAAGCATTGGTTGCTATCTAGACACAATCTATGATTTGTACCTTCAATCCTAGATGTAATTGAGTGAAGAGGGATCTAATGACTTTTGATTTATAGGGTTTTGAGCTTCAAAATCCAATTTGAAATCATCTCTTATCAATTGGATCAAAATAGCAAGTATTTTGTGCTTTCTTCTTTTTGATGCTATTCGATTTGTGGAGTCAATCACAAAGAATAGTTTTTAATCATTCAATAGGAAGGTAGATCATCATTAATGGTACTGTATGTCATTCTTAGGCTTATTGAGATCATTAAAAGTCAATTTTGGGGTCAGACCAAAGGTTTTGACAAGTACTCATCATAGATTGTGTTCAATTTTTGCTTGTTTTGGAGAAATAGTTTGGATTCATTACTGGATAGTGATTCACTTGATCTTGTAGGGATGATTTGAAGAGTCATTTATGTGCAATTTATTCCTTTTGATTCAGGTTAGGTGAATCCAATCGCCTTGTGAAGTTGAGATCAAGGAGGAGACAATTCTAGATCCATTTTTCATTCCAATTCAAGCTATTTTCCATTCTTGTTGTCTTTAATAGATTTGATTTGGCTTAAGATCAAGTAGGATCTTATTGAGAAGTCAAGTGTTGAGCATTCTCGAGTCCCTAGGTAGTAGGATAGCTAGTCTTTCAATCACTTCTATTTTGCATCCATTTTTTGTGATGAAGCTCGTGATTAGAGAGAGATGTCCATAAATGCATATCTCTTGGATCCAAATGATAGATTGCATGCTTCTAATTGTTCTATTTGGAAGCTACGAATGGAATCAATTCTTGTTTTACAAGATCTAATGGATATTGTGAGTGGTGAAGAGGATGAGCCCATTCACCCTCAAGAAGCTACAAGATACAAGAAGAGATGCAAGATTGCCCTACATTGTATAGAAATGAATGTAGCAAATGAGCTTTTTAAGGAGTTAGTAGGTGCTTGCACCTCGGCTCTTCAAAAATATATATGAATCTAAAAACACTTCAAGGTTGCTATCCTTGAAGAACCAAATCCTTCAATGCTTTCAAGCCAAGAAAGAGAGTGGTCATTCATATGTTTTGAGAGTTAAAGACTTAAAAAAGGAGCTTGCTTACATAGGAGATTCCATTAAGGAATGTGAACTTGTTCAATTGATCTTTAATGGACTAAGTGTGGATTTTGCTAGCTTGGTGCAAGGCTATGCAATCACGGAAAAGTAGGTGAAGATCAAGAAGGATCTTCAAGTCCAAGCTCAAGCAAGCCCAAGAAGGATAAGTCAAAGATCAAGTGCTACTTTTGTAGCAAGATGGGGCATTATGCCTCTGAGTGCTTCAAGATGAAGCAAGCTCAAAGTCAAGCAAACCTAGGCCAAGAAGAGAAAGAGAGTTCACATGAAGACTCTCATGATGTCAAGTTTCTCATCTTCAAGCATGAGAGGAGAAGACCCTTGGTGGAGTGGGGCTAGCTCCCAGATGACAAGTAAGAGGGAGTATTCTGTAGCTTGTAAGATAGAAGGCATTGGATCAATACCTTCATGCTTGATATCTTCAAGGATGATCAAAAAAGATGGTGTAGTTTACATTCCTAGCATCACTAAGAACTTGCTTAGTGTAGGCCAATTGCTTGACAATGGATTTCTTGTGGAGTTCACCACAAATGCATGTAACATCAAGAAGGATGGCAAGATCATTTCTAGAGGCATAAGGTTTGGTAGATTGCTAGATGCCTATGTGGATACTAACATTGTGATGCTAGCCGAGGAGACCAAGTTTTCCAACTATGATTTGTGGCACAAGAGGCTTGGTCACATCAACTCAAGCTCAATGAAGGTCATGTGCAAGGAGGAGCTTGCCTTAGGACTTCCAAGATCCTTGGAAAGAGAGGAGAAAGTGTGTGAAGCATGTGGCCTTTCCAAGGCACATAAGAAAGCATTCTCAAAATCCATTACAAAGTCAACTCACCAACTTGAGTTGATCGACTCAGATGTACACTTTGCAAGTACAAAGTCTAATGGAGGTGCCACCATGTTTGTTACATTTATTCATGATTACTCAAGGTTTTGTTGGGTTTTCTTACTTACATCTAAAGCACAATTGTTTGCCATATGGCTGAGGCAACTATTGTATGATGTTGGTTTACCACAACCAGCTCCAACAATCCTTCTTGTGACAATCTAAGCTGCATAGCACTTACACTCAATCTGAGATTCTACTCATGGAGCAAGCATATAGAAATCAAATTTCACTACATCAGAGAGAAAGTGCAGCAGAAGTAGATAACATTGGAGCATTGTAGGAGTGAAGATCATCACCAATCCAGCCATTGAAATGGTTCCCCTGAAACAGTTTCAAGGAAAAGCAAACTAAATTTGAAGGAACAAAAAACAAAAAGTTATCTTTTTTTGCATTTAAGAAAACTCTGACCCTAGTTTCCAAAACGTGATCCAAATCACATATTTGTACACGGAATGATTGCATGTTTTCTTTATGAAAATTTTGATGATGCAAAATACTCTAGAAACTTATATTTCTGCCTTTCTAGCACAAATATTTTCCAGCATGTAGATGCATCAGCATTTACAGTTGAATGTTCATTAATTAATTGATCAATATTACTAAGTGCTGTTGCCTTAAGAAATTCTACCCCATCCTCAAATTGACAGAAGCCAGTATCCAGGTGTTCTTTTACTTTATTTAAAAGTTCAGGTAAGCAGCTGATGTTTTCACTGCACTCGTATCTTTCTTTTAGATCTTCGCTATGATATTTTGCAGCAGAAGCCCCAGTTGGAATGGTACCCCTACCTGGGAATTCTTTCTGCAAAACCACTGTCAGTGATAACCTTGATAACTTGGTGACCGTTGATATATCCTGTTTAGGTGTAACACTGACTTCAAGAGGTGTCTGCAAAGGATCCTCATTAATGGTCTCCATACTTTCTTGACTTTTCTGATCGGACCTGTTTCCAGAAAATTCATTTGAAAAACTGACTTTGGTACTCTCAATAATGTCTCCAATAGAGCTTGTTACATTGCTCACAACTTTGTACATACCTAACAGGAAAATGGCTGTTGGATGAGGAGGTATTGCAGCAAATTTTCCCAATTCTGCAAAAGCTTTGCCAAATTTCAGCCTGTATGACTCATTGTGTAAGCTTCTAGTCTCTTTGGAAATGCTTCCTAAAGATCCATTCCAAAATATTGACTTATTTGTGACAAAATTAAAAACACTATCATGTTTGTTGGTCAAATATGCTTCATCCTCAAGGTTTGCTTCGTCTAAATCAGGAAGCTTTGGATCCAAAGCAAGCTCCTGAAATGCAGATTTCAATGAAGGTGAATAATATGCAGGCACTGGATGATCAATAATTTTACTCATAAACTGAAATGCTTCCAATGAGAACATGTAGTCTGGTATCGACCCAAAAGAGGAACATGCCATCCTATCTACGTTGATGAGGATGTCATCAATGGCCTCCTCAACTGCATGAATGATCTGCTTTTGTTCAAGCTCCATATCTAACTTCATGCATAATTCCCTGAAATTTAGAAGCAATGAGTGAGGCTAATATTTTGTGCATGTGTAGGTGTATGAGAGAGAGAGAGAGAGAGAGAGAGAGAGAGAGAGAGAGAGAGAGAGAGAGAGAGAGAATATGAAAACCTTGAAGGCAACAAGCAATCATAAGATGAGACCCTAATAATATGTATGCTCTAGACCAAAATGTAGAGGACACAACAACTACATGAGCCTTTTTGCTGTAAACTGACAATTTTAGTCTAAGCAAGTCTTGATGTTACAAATGTTTGTAGCATTTCCGCATTTCTAACCGTGGGTCCTGGGAACCGTGGGGTGAACCGTACCACGGTTCATGACCTGTGGTACGGTTCCTGCAATTAATCAATTAAGTTTTTTTTTTGCCAATTGCCCCCCAAAACAGTTTTTGGCTCATTTTACATTTTTGAGCTGTTTTTGGCCATCATTTCACAGTTTTTGGGCTGTTTTAGGGGGTGGGAAGTAAAAAAAAAAAGCCATTGATTAATTGATTAATTAAATGCTATGGTCCTCCCCAAAAGAAATAATTAAACTCCTTAAATATTTCTGGTTTTTTTTGGCCTTTTTTTGGCATTTTTTGCGGCTGTTTTGGGGGGTGGGAACTTAAAAAAAAAATTAATTAATTAATTAATTCTTACACGGTTCACCTCCAAAAATTTTGTGAACCGTACGGTTCTGAGAACCGTGGTGAACTGTCCACGGTTCTCTGATTCTATGATATATATATATATATATATATATATATATATATATCAGACATGAGGGTCCGGGCCGAAGTGCCCGCGTCCGCGTCTGAGGCCCGGACCCGGACGCGTCCGACCCCCGGACGTGGGGTCGGACGCGTCCTTTTTTTTTTATTTTTTATTTTTTTAAGGGCCGGACGCTCTGGGCGCGTCCGACCACCACACAATTGTCTACTAGGATAGGAGCACTGAATGTAGACCTTATTGATCTCCATTTGAACATTGGTAGGAACATGAGTGTGAAGGCGATGGTCAAAGCACCTTAAGGCAGAACTTGCACAGGCCTGATCTGCTACCATTTGTTTCGTTCCATCCCATACCTATATCTGAGGGGGCTTAGTAGAAGCAACAAATGGTGCCATAGCTTGTCTTGTGGCTACCCAGTCACAAGAAGCCAGAGCTAAACTTGAAGCCTGAATTGTGGAGGCAGGCAATATCTAACCAAAATAGCACAGTTGAATGGCAAGTGGCCTATAACCATGAGACTCTGCGATTGATATGACAAGCTTCGGATGCACTCCAAAGTGGTTCAAGCAAGTATTGCTTTTGCTCAATATAAACAAAATCACTAGCATTATGTCACTAGAGATTTATTGGGCTCAAGCTTGGCGATGAGATTACTATCTATTGCTAAGATCGAACCTAATTGTTTCAGGCTAAAAAGCCTCTGCAATACATATTATAAGCATTCTCAAGTCAAACAAGAAAGCCATGCTTTAACGCATCTGATATTTGACTTTCTCCGCACGACAAGATGGACTGATATGTTGATATAGTTATGCGTGGCTTGATTAATGACAATGCACTTTTTCATGCAAGGACTTCCGGATAACATCAACATTGTCATGATGGCAATGTATCTATGCTAAAAGGCAACGGTGGCAAGACTTGTAAAGACAATCATCTCCCAACGACCTGGAAACAATTTCAGGGAGTCTTTCTTGACAATGTTGGGCAATTATAGGATCATCGGATTGAGCAAAGTGTTTTGGCATGTTTAAGCAAACTTTTACAAATCATGAAGTGGTTTTCCATAAACGATAAATCCTGTTTGTCTAAATTACTCTGTTGTGTCATGGGCTTCCTAAAGGTTACCACTTGCAACCTGTAAGGAACCAACCTCAGAATGTTGGAGGACGTTGTTCGATGTGCAAAAAGTTTCAGATGCCGCCCAAACTGGCCCTCCAGTGGAGCAGCTGTCATCAATTCCTGGTTTGGTAAGCCAAAACTCATTAACTTCTTATACAAAGAATGGTGGATCATCTGGATTTTCATGATGCGTACAGCAGCAAGTTGTGTTATACTGGCATGGTAAACAGACATTTGTTAACGAAAATGAAGAAATCAAGTGTGCAGTCTTCAACCCTCAAAAAGCATGGGTACCTCGATGATTTCTAAAACTGATTGATGGTACTGTATATGGAAGCTATAATTTAGATAGGGTCATCTATGGCCCTTGTAATCTTATTCAGATGAATGGATTTATTGATGACTAAGCCTTATAAATCTCAATTGATGCCTGTGAATAAACCCAAAGACTGTAAATGTCATAGGGTAAAAGTTTTGTGATATTGTTGTTCCAAACAAGTATGTATCATGCAAGTCATATGGACTAAGAATACCAAATAAAGCCATGAACAACAAGTCTTTTTTCAAACCAAGAGTGCTAATTTGGAGCATCAATGTGAGTGAGCAGCATGGCCAAAGAATGTCTTAATAAAATCACTAGATTCTGGTATATATATATGCTATTGAGAGACTAATGACTGCATCATGGCTGGATGGAAAGGAGCTTTAAAGAAAGTCTCTTCAGAAAGGATCATAGGCAGTGAAGATGGATAGGGTGGAAAAGAAAATTAGCCACTAAGAGGAGAAAAGACTAGCAACTACAAGGAGGAAACAATGGCAACAATCGTGGCATGAGGTCAGAGTACTAACGTGGAAGGATAGTGTTTAAAAAGTTGCACTTGCGTAGATAAGAATAAGAAAGCTCGAAGCTCAATAATTTTTTCCTTGCATTCAAGGAGGGTGCTTGAAGAATTGACAATATTATTAGATCTCAATTCGGGCTAAGACTGGCTTTACGATTAGGTGTGGCCATCACAAGCTTTTAGACTTATCTTTTGGTTTAACTAATGCTATAGCAACATATTTTTAGCAAATAAATGCTTAATTTCGTCCATATTTTTAAAATTTTCAGTAGTGTTTATAGATGATATCATCATTTGGAATAAAACACTAGAGGTTTCAAATTTTTATGCACATTGCTCATTTCTAAAAATGCTAAATATTGAAATCTGATGCTCAATGCTCATTGCAATTTGTTATACTTGATTACATCTACTCACACATCAAGCAAGCCATCAAGGATGTGGGGCCTCACAATGTTGTGCAAGTCATTACTGACTGTGACAAATTGCAATGGGGGATTTGATGATAGAGAATTACTAAAGATTCTCTAAACTTCTCAAATTTTTTTTGACAAGTCCCTAAGTAAAAGTATCTGCAACTTGTTCTTTTGTAGAACAATAGATAAGCTCAACTTCATGATTTTGAAGTTTCTCTCTCATGAAATGTTGTTGTACTTCAATATGTTTTGATTTGATGTGAAAAACCAGATTCTTTGCCAACTTGATGCAACTCTAGTTATCACACTGAAGTATTGTAGGTGTTTCTCGTTCCATAAGAAGATCATGTTGAATCCTTTGTAACCAAATGGCCTTGCATGTTGCACTCGTAGAAGTTTAGACTTCTGCCTTTGTAGATGATAGTGCAATGGTAGGTTGCTTCTTTGAAATCCAAGATTAAAAACATAATCTGTAGTTGATCTTTGATCTTCCGCATCTCTAGCCTAATCCGCATCAACATACCCCTGCCATGATACACCATCTTGTCTTCCATAAAAGATACCAAACTATAAATATCCACTTTGCAACTTTCCAGTGAACTTGCTTAGGCCTACCCATAAACTGATTAACCATACTAACAACATATGCAATATTTGGTCGTGTGATTGTTAGATAAATCAAACTTTCAACAAGTTCTCTATATAACATTTCATCTACATCTTGATCTTCCTCAACTTTCGTAACTTTACACCAACAATCATACGGAGTTGAGAGATAGGTTTGCATTCTAACATCCCAAATTTTTCAAGTTGTTCATGTGCATACCCAGATTGAGAAATTCATAGTCCATGTGCTACTCTCCATATCTCAATCCCTAGAAATATTGTAGTGAATCAAGATCTTTCATATCAAAAATCTTTCTTAATATTCCAAATCAAAACTTGATTAGAACCTGTGATGATAAGATCATCAACATACATCACTACAATAACAATCTGATTATCTTTTACCATAACATAACGTATATGCTCTACAATATGCCTCTCAACCAAGCTTCTCAAGGTATGTATCAATCCTCATGTACCATCCCCTGGTTGTTTGCTTAAGTTCGTATAATACCTTGTCCAACTTGCAAACCTTGTCTTCTTGTCCTGCTACTATGTAGCCACTCTGTAGCTGCTACTATAGACTTCTTCCTCAAGAAACCCATTCAGGAATGCACTCTTAACATCCATTTGTTGGATATCCCAACCAAACTGAGTTGCCAATGATAAAATTGTCCTCATTGTAGCAACTGATACCCTTTGCAACCAACCTTGCCTTATGTTTGTCTATAGAACCATCCAATTTATACTTAGTACTAAAGATCCACTTGCATCTAATTGCCTTCTTAACTGTAGGTAACTGAATAGGCCTCCAAGTCTTGTTTGTTATGGTTGAATAGTACTCATTGATAGCTTTCTTCCAAATATCCTCTTTTGCTTCCCTAAACGTAGATGGATCCTTAGAGTTTCCAAGAATGTAGCCATAAATGCAAATTGTACATTTCTTCATTCTCATGTTGATCCCCATGTAGATCCAATTCTTGATCTTCATGCTGCTTCTCAAGCCTTGCTGATCTTAGAGCTCCCTGTTTACTTGACTCTATATGTTTCAAGATAACTCCATCTTTGACAGTCTCGTACCACCACCTAGATAACTTTCTAGTAAACAATGTAGGGAATTCCTGCCTGGCGAAGTTGGAGGTGAATCAGTATGGTTGAAGGCCAAGAAGATAAAGTTTTTCTTCTCAAGAAGGCACTTTATGGACTGAAGCAAGCCCCGAGGATGTGGTATCAAAAGATACATGCCTATTTTTGTGATCGTACTAATAGTCCTAGCGAATCTACTCTTTATGTCAAGCATACTTCAGATTATATCATCATTATTTTACTTTATGTTGATGATATTCTTGTTACGGGAAGTAATGAGCAGCAGATTGATGCCTTAATACTTGATCTTGGTACGGTTTTTGAAACCTCAGATTTAGGCCTATTGCACTTTTATCTTGGTCTTGAATTTGTACAAGAAGGGGCTGGAATTTTCATCTCTCAAGAACGCTACATTGGGCAGATTTTGAAGCAATTCAAGATGGAAGATTGCAAGCCGGTTGCTACACCTATGGAGACCGGCCTGAAATTAAGTAGTCAAGGTGGTGGTGAACCATTTGATACTACTTTATATTGTTGGTTGTCTCATTTACCTATGTAATTCAAGACCAGACGTTTCTTATAGTGTCTCACTCATGAGTCAATTCATGCATGCCCCGATGACATCACATTGGCAAACATTGAAGAGGATCTTTCGATATCTTCAAGAAACAAGAAGTCGTGATTGTTTTTTCCTGCTTGTGCTGATGCATGTTTGGTTGGTTTTAGTGACTCGGATTGGGGTGGAGATCAAGACACTAGACGCTCTACAAGTGGACATTGCTTTTTCTATGAAAATTCTGCAAAATTTCTTGGTCAAGTAAAAAGCAACCCACTGTTGCTACTCCTTCTAGTGAGGTAGAATATAGAGCGATATCTTCAGCCACATCGGAGTGTTTATGGCTGAGAAGACTACTTGTTGACATGAAGTTTGCTGAGCCCTTAGCCACTCTTATCTTGAGTGATAGTCAGAGTGCTATTGCCATTGCACGGAATCCTGTTTTTCATGCGAGGATGAAAACATCAAGATCCATTATCACTTTGTTCGGGAGAGACTTCATGATGGCGACATTTTACTTGAGTATTGTCCTACAGAGGATAATATTGCGGACCTCTTCACTAAGGCGTTGCCTAGAGTCAGATTTGAAACTTTATGGAAAGCTTTAAATTTAATACCACGTGGTGGCTTTATTACATAGTGAAGATTTCAGTTTTTTTGCATTGTCATTTAAGGAGGGTGTTAGAAATAAATGACTATGCTAAAGTTAATCCATAGGTTACTTTGACCCAAAAGGTCGAGATTTGTGTAACCATGGGTATTTAGTTATTTAGGCCATGTTAAGTTTGTCTTAATCCAATTTTGGTCATGTACTGACTCGTGGGTCCTTAGAGGTCTAATTTGGTTTAGGGGCACTATCTTGACTTTTGGGCGTGCCCTACATTCAGTAAGTAGGTAGAGTACATATTGGCTTATTGTGTCACATTTTTCAGTTTTGGCTAAGCATTGCTCTCCATTACTTGTGTTGTTGCTCTCTCTCTCTCTCTCTCTCTCTCTCTCTCTCTCTCTCTCTCTCTCTCTCTCTCTCTCTCTCTCTCTCTCTCTCTCTCTCTCTCTCTCTCTCTTAGAGGAGGGCGCCCAGCCTCTTCTCTCTTGTGTCTTGTGGAGATTGATTGATAGCTAGATCTTGGGGCCTTGACTCTTGTTTTCCTACAGGAGGAACTTCGGCACTTGTTACAATATTCCAATATTCTCAGTCCAAGAGAATATCGGATTTCCAGATGCTAAAATTTGTGCCATCAAAGTTTACTTGCCTCGAATAATACTACATCATTTATACTTGCCATTGGAGTCATTAGAAATTATGTTGGTTTTACAAAAAAAAAAAAATTGGTTTAGAAAAATCTTTGACAGTTCCATAGAAATTGTCATAAAATTCTTCGATATTTGATGGCTCCTCAAAATTGTTGACGGTGCCAAAATTGGTTCTTCTTAAAAAAAATACTTGTGTATTTGCAAATAGAACCTAAATAAATAGTTTGGCTTGAGATTTGAGAATTTTAGCAACCTGTCCAAGTCCAGCATTCTAACAAAATCTTTTGGCACAGCTTCATAAACTACTCGCAATAGCTTCGTACCTATCTACTAAGTTGTAAGTAGATTTTGATTCAATGGCCTTCAGTAGTGATTTGTTGAAAAACTCCAACTATCTGCCCCCTTCAACTTAAGTAGATTTCGATTCAATGGCCTTCAATAGCGATCTGCTGAAAGCTCTAGGTATCCGCCCTTCACCTGAGTTCAGTTTGCAACAATCACTTACAACTAAAAACATTCGTTCTGAAGAAGATCTTTCAGTGCTCTGATCTTCTCCTAAGTCCTTTTGCAATCTGACCTTGCAATCTGCAATCAAAAATCTACTAAACTATTTTCAGCGATCTGATGTGTCTTGTAGATTTGTGCATATGCCTTCAAGCTCTGACCAGTTCGCATCCAGCGATTTGCCTTGCAGATAAAGAAACAAGCCTCCATCTACCTGTCTTTAGCGATCTTCAATCACGAATAGCAATGCTCCAAAGCTCCAACTCCAGCTGTCCTGCAAATTTGAAAACAACCCAATATTGTATCTTGCCTTGCAGACTTTGTACCAAAAACATGATTCCACTATAGCAAACCAAATCTTAGGTTCAACACTCCAATCAGAAGCAATCATGCTCTGATACCATGTTAGAATTATGAGTATTCAAGATAGAGGAGTAGACTAATAAAATTAGTACTCACACACAACAAGATAATCGAGCATTAGAAACAATTCTTAGATTAATCATAAGTCTGAAGAACTCACTACAATGGAATGAGGGAGGTGGGTTGCCAGTCCTTATATAGATTTATTTGGTTCTCGACCTTTGCTTTCAAGTACTTGAAACACTCGCATGGCATTCATTTCTCCTTAATAGTGTAGATCCATGTCTTGCATGAGTCGTCATCAATGAACATAAAGTAGAATGTTCCTCCAACAGACATGGTCTTCATCAGCCCTCATAGATCCGAATGTACCAACTCAAGTATCTTTTTCGCTCCCAAGAATCAAAAGGGCATCTCTTACAAAGAGTTCAAAACTGTTTCTTGAGAGGGGCAAGATAGTGTGTGTAGTGTGCCCCGACACGGTCCATAGGCATGGTCCATAGCCATGGCGACATGAGATCATCCTTGCGGAGTTTGCCACCCCCGCCCCCCCCCCCCCCCCCCCCCCCCCCCTATTCAGCTTGAGGCAGCCTTCCAGCTCATCACATACATCCAGAGAGTTCAGGCACTTCCTGATATAGAGCAGCGATATACACGGCTTGCACTTATGTCCTCTCATCACCTTCAGACTCAGGGATACTGGCTATCATGGTTCTCTCAGGCATCACACTTCCTCATGGAAGCATTGGGTCTATCACTAATCTCCCTTTGGGCACACACCAGTACATTAGATGTTTTCTATACATAGCATATCTTGACCGTACTTGGCGACACCAGCTGGGGGTGAAGTCTGACTACTACCGGACTCACTTTTTGGAGCAGGATGCCACTGGTCTCCCAGTTTTACCTCGCTATTTGTCCTCTGAACTATCACACGGTCTCCATTTCACTTTGGGACAGTTCAGAGTCTCCTCACATCAGTTGGCTATTGAGACAGGCAGATTTCAGGGTACACCACGAGAGGAGAGACTATGCCAACTATGTCCCCTACATGAGATAGAGTCCAAGGAGCACTTCATCTTCAGATGCCCCATATATTATGAGATCAGAGAGAGATATCACTGTTTATTTCAGGACATGCCTACTACACCCAAAGCACTGATTGGATATGAGGACTCTCGCTGTGTTGCACTTATGCTATGGGAGATGTTGCAACTCGTATCACATCCTGTTGCAGCTCGTATCACATCCTTTTTCAGCAGCAACACTACATGATAATACTCTACTCCTGGCAGCTATTTTGCTCTCCCCTTATGGACTGTTGGCAGTTTGTAGTTTACAGTTATATTGCTCATTTCTCTTTTATGTATAGTTTTTTCTTGGAGACGTTTATATGCGCTCCCTTGGTTTTCACATACTTGACATGTACTCCATTTGGTCTTATATGCCTTTTGGCATGGAAAAGACATTAATAAAGCTTTCTTTCTTTTCTTTCTTTTCTCTCTCTCTCTCTCACTCACTCTCTCTTTTAGGGCATTGTACTCTTTCATTTGGTGAATACAGTGATAAGTGTTATGTGGTGGCTTTCCTACTCTACTTGTGTTTGTCTTCATGCTAATGACATAGTGATTCTTAGACATATCATTTATCTCATTCCTATAATGAATAAATAGGTATGTTGTTCTATTCATTGCATTCTAGTAAATTCATATGTTGTTAGTAATTTTAGATGCCAATATTCATGAGACAGTATTTCGCATGATATTGATCCCAATTATTTGAAGATCATGCACGTTGCCATTGGTTCTATGATATAGTTGCACAGATTAGTGGAAAGCTTGAACATTATTATCAGTAACATGACATTGACATATTGTAGACATCTTACACATGCATTTCTGTAATTTTACAATTTACAATTGCAGTAGTGACACTTTATAGTCCATATCAGAGTTGCAGCGGATCGCGATCTGCTGCAACCACATTCCAGATCGCACGATCCAGAACGCTGGTGATCCGGGACCAGAAACGTGGTACTGGATCGCAAAAAGATTTGCAAATTTTTTTCGCATATCTGATAGCCGATTCTAAGATGCGCGTTCCGTGAAGTAATTTCTGAAGAGACTATCAAAAGAGACTAAGTCATGCTTTTCCAAATATTTGCTTTTGAAATCAGAAATCAGTTTTGCTTTTGAAATATTTGCTTTTCCAATAGATATCAGAAATCAGTTTTGAAATGGAGTTCTGATGCCAATGGTTTGCGGATCTACTGATTCTGTTTTCTGTTAGAAACCGATAGAAAGAGTTAGAAGGAGCCTTCCTTAGACTGGCGGGAATTGTGTGCTTCTTGTGGAATAGCTGAAACCATCTACTGATGTCCAGATTTCCGAAGCCATCTTAAAATGCAGCCATCTGAAACCATCTACTGAGGTCCAGATTTCTGATGAATGCAGCCATTTGAAACCATCTGAAACCGAGCAACAGATCTGCATAACAATTGCTTTTTTGATATCCTTTCTCATGATACCCATATTGACAACTTTCTAAAAAAAAAAAAAATTGCGATCTGGGAAACCATAACGGGAATTCCCAAAACGGAAACGTGCATCTCTGGTCCATATCGAGGCCAGAATATTTATATTCTTTTATATGCCTATTGAGGTCACTTAAACTGGTGTAGATAAGATCTCAAAAAGCTATTCTGGAGCTTTATTTTAATGTTTATGAGTCTCTTTGTTTTTTTTGGAAGATGCTTAGCACTGCTCCTTTGTAGGAGGATGTGCACAACAATGTCTTGTAAATTTTCTGTTGTTTTTTGTATGAGATTACTACTTGATCAGCAATATTATCAATTGTTCCTATATGATGCCATATAGGTGATTTGTGTTCATAACTCAGAAGGAATCCTTGGCTCTTACAAATGAAAATAGCCTTGAAGAGAAACACAGTCTCTTTGTGGAAGATGCTTAGCACTACTCCTTTGTAGGAGGATGCGCACAACAATGTCTTGTCGATTGTCTGTTGTTTTTTGTATGAGATTACTACTTGATCAGCAATAATATGATGCCATATAGGTGATTTGTGTTCATAACTCAGACGGAGTCCTTGGCTTTTACAAATGAAAATAGCCTTGAAGAGAAACATGAAAAAGTTTCAACGAAGATCAGGTAGACAATTTTAGCTAGTTTCCCTAAGCATCAAGCAAAAATCTAATTAAAACAAAGATAATGTTTTGGGCAATGCAATTGTCTTCTTCCCCCAACTGGAGATTGACTCCTCTATTACCAAATCAATGACCATCTAACATCTATATAGGAACAAAATAACCATAAGAAAAATGACATTTGTGTATTAGGAGCTTGTAAGTTAGCAAAAGAGATAGTTTACCAATTGGTATCTTCCAAGGTAATTATGGCCTTCAAAAAAAAAGTTTGCAAGTTTGTGGATATGATTGGGGAAGTGCAAAGAACCCATCTCTCCATAAACTCTCCAACAAACATTGACTTGAAACTGATAAGAAACTCTTTCATCTCGCCAGGCACCGTAGAGCCACAAGTTTCCATAACATGGAAAACATATTTTTGAGTTGTTGCTTAAACATCAACTAACAAAGTTAGTGCAAAATATTACAAAGACCAAGTATGAATGCAACACAAAAAAGGACAAACAACAAAATATATTTAGTTTTCATTAGATCTCCACAACAGACAAAAGAATGGGTTATAAATAGACAACCTTCATAAGATTATAGCTACTTTATTTACTTTGAAGCTACAATATTATCATTCATGAGATTCACAATTAGAACTTATGCTTTAAGAAGATTGAATGACTTTTTAAAATTAAAAATTGTTTCAGAACTTTGGACATGGTAGTAGGTACTTGATAACATGTCAACAATCACTTC
This sequence comes from Diphasiastrum complanatum, assembly GCA_029204225.1. NCBI lineage: Eukaryota > Viridiplantae > Streptophyta > Lycopodiopsida > Lycopodiales > Lycopodiaceae > Diphasiastrum > Diphasiastrum complanatum. The sequence continues at coordinate 48,919,606 of CM055096.1, forward strand.
TATGCCCATTGTCTAGCCCTTATCTTATATGCCTAGCCCTAATTTGGGCCCTATGGGACCCCATAAATAGGTGATCATACACTTGTAGATACTAAATATTGCCATGCTCCATACATATTACAAGACTAACTTGAAAGTTCACAGTGCTGAGTGCTTCAAAGTTCACTCGTAGTGACATGACCAATTAAAATTTACCAGTGACCATAAAATTGAAATACAAATTACATTTTATGAGCTATAGTACATAAAAGATAGTCCATAGTGCGTACTTGAATACCTCAAAGTTGAGTCATGACAATGACACATGCACAATGCACGCAACACATCACAATCTCAGACATTCAAGAACTTCCAGAAATTATAAATCGTAAAGTTAAAAATTGTATAGTAATCTGACCATTGACAAATCACAAATTACAATTCAAGAGTCAAAAGTTTAAACTTTAACGTAAAAGTATAAATAATAAGAGTTTCAAGCGTAGCCTCCAAGCTCAAGCCTAAGGCCTCATATGTATTACTATTAAGCTAGAGCCTAGAGTATGCTACTATGTTGAGTGATGAGTGCTCTAGCCTCTAGCTGCCCGCCTCGGAAGTTGTCATCGTGGAGGCACTGGCATGGCCTCAAGGTCATCCTCCCCATCATGAGGCTCACCCTCAGTGATAGACTCCTCATCTGAGTTAGAGGGACTCTCAGAGGTGTCTGAGTCTCCAACGGCATGGCTTGGACCCTCTTCTGCCCTCTTGGCCCTATGTGATTAGCAGCTCGAGTGGTAGGCCCTACGCAGTGCACACAAGGAATCATGATTTGGGATTGACATTGATAATTGGACAAGGGTTACAAACTTTTAATTTACACATTACAAATTACAATCTAGTATCTCAAATTACTAATATGAAGCAATGAATCGGGATTCAGGAATTGAGAATCGGGAATCGGGAATCGAAATCAACCTGTAGTCACTAAAGCCTCCCGATGGAGTATAATACACACATCCTCATCTTGTGATCTTGGTGGCAAGTCTGGCATCCTTGCCACATCGATTTCATCGGGATTAACCTATAGAATTAAAGTGTTAACAGTTACCAGTTAAACCAAGATCTCAATTCTCAATACCGGTAAATAATTTCAAACAAAATAGCAAATTTAAACGTTAAAGCCTAAAGGTTCTTAGTTCAGACTCTAGACAGATCATGGTAGACTCCACAGAATCCAGATTACCTGTATGGGCTCCCTGGTCTCCCTTGGCTTCTTCATAAGTTGCAGGTTGGCATGCACAAACACCAATCTCTCCAAGGACGCAGTAGAAAGTCTATTCCTCCTCTTCGTATGAATCAAAGAGAACACATTCCAATTTCTCGCGCATGCAACCGTTGTGCAATCTTGTGAGAGGACGAGGATGGCAAGCTTTTGCAACTTGAAAACATCATTCCCATACATCATCCACCATGAAACAGGGCGCAATTGCCCTTCCCTCAACTATGCACCTGGACGTCCAAAATCGAGGCCCTCGGTCCTAAACATTCAACATTCAACATTCATCATAGTACAAATTTGAACTTAAAAGCTACAATCAACTTGGTAACTACTAAGTTCTAACTTACAAGTTACAACTTGAACTTACTACTTACCAACTCAATAACCTACTTAAATTTTCATAGTAAATACTAAATACTTATTACTAACTTGGACTTCAGTACATAGATGAATTCGAATCATAAGTACTAGCTTGTAATTACTAGTTCATACCTGAATACATTCAAGTCATCCATGAGTGCATCTTTATCCCTAGGATTAGGATATACAGAGGAGATGTAGGAATGCCATCCCTAGAAGATCAATCATGGAACTATCCTCCGTCCTCCATAGTGGATGAAGCAAGGTAGCCATTGCATGCAGAGGTTGATGGAACCACTGCCACCTGTCTAGAAGCAGGCCCTTATTTCTTCCAGCCTGTAAACAATCATCAATGAACATTCAAGTCTCAAGAACCCAAATTCCAATTTCCGATTATCAAAGCAAATACTCATTACTATTAACTAATTTCATTATTCATATCCATTGACAAATTACAATGAACTAAATGAAGAATCAACTTTTAGCGTAGTAATATACCTGTCACCATCTATGTTGGTGCAACTCTGAAGCTGCTCTCCTAGCCTATCCATGGTCATAGAGAAGGCCTAAAGTGCAACCCTCTCTATCAATAAAGTGCAGCACACTATAGATAGTATAGGCTGCATTGATGTGACAATGGCTAGTGCATCATCCCAAAATGCAGATGAAAGCACAGCCGTCTCAAATCTCCTGGACCTGGCCTCTTGTGATGGGCCCCACTCTGCCCATTGGTTTTAAACAACCATTTGCCTCAAGCTTGCGTGCACTTTTATGAGCTGCTCCAAAACAAGGAATATAAAGCAAACCTGGAATAAAATAAGAATGGTAATTGGTCATAGGCAGTAGTAGGTTATAGGAAAATTCAAAGACATGAAGTTTCAACAAAATTGCAAATCAAAATATTGGAAACTAGTTGGTGGTTAGAAGTTAACTAGTGGGGGCAGGCCTCAGGAGCTCCAAGCTGGAATGGACCTGAACATGCTCAAGACCCGCTATCTCTTGCTGACAGATCTCACCAAGAATCGTCCCATGTCTACAACCTCCTTGACCTTAGGGTAATTTTGCAATATCTTCAACTAGGAGGTCAAGGTAGTGTGCAACACATAGAGTCCAAAAAATCCAAGGGTACTTCTCATTCATGAGCTTCCCCATGGCAACACAATTGGATGCATTGTCCGTGACCACCTGTACATTGGAATTCTGACAAAGGCTGAATCATAACTCATGAACATTGAATATTCCGCAAAGTTCAAACAAGTCACAACGAATGTCAAAATTCACAAAGAACTGTCAATGGCAAATGCAAATTGCAATGTTCAATGTAACTTCAATGTTGAATGTGCATTATAGACTAAAGTGTATACCTGGACGACATCCTCAATGGCCTCTGAGATGTACTCAAACAATCTCCTGCCATCCAATGCCAAGCCTGCCTCTGAAGTATCAATGGACTTCAAAAACATGGTGCCCATGTAAGAAGACACCAATATATTCACAACATGGCACCTGCTTACATCAGTCCAACCATCTGATAGGATGGTGGATCCATACCTAGAACATTCGACAAAAGTTTCAACTTTCAAGTAACTTGAAGACCTCAGGCCTCCTGTTAGAGCACCAAAGAGTCAAGACTTAAGAGTCAAGAATAAAGTTGGAATTTGAAAGTTGAGACTTTTAACTTTTTGAAAGTTCAAAGTTGAAACTTGAAAGTACAAAGTTGGAGGGTTTTAAAGAACTAAGGTATACCTTGCCCATGACTTCCTAATGGGTTGTAGGTCATTTTCCACAGACTGCCGCTCAACATATAGCTCTCTCGTCCTCAACTGCACCATGCTCGGGCCTTCCCACTCAACACCGATACGAGATACTGCTCACATCATATCCCTCCATGCAGAGGTCATAGCCAAATCAAAGGGGAGGTCGCACAAGTAAAAGCAACTCCTAACAACAACAACAGTTGCATCCCTATTCGACTGCTGGAAGACTACCACATAAACGTCCCCACCTCTAAGTTGTCCTCGACCCCTATCACCTCCAGCCCTACCAGTAGCACTAGTGGTGCCCACCCCACCCACTGGCACTGGCTGAGTCTCTCTAGAAGAAGAATTTAGTGCCGGCTACAGGAGATACTGATTTCCAAGTGTGTTGATGGCCACTGGCCAGCGATCTACATCTGCATTGAATTCATTCTCTTCAAAACTACTTTATGCTATGTAGTCCAAGGTTCACATTTTAATTTATGATAGCTGTCCGTTTATGGATTAAAAAATCAAGCAATGTTACATTACTTCCACAAGCAAGGTGTAAGACTCTTTCTATAGCCATATCTTTGGCTACAAAGATATCTACAAATCAACTCTTTTTTAAGAGGTAGGTTTATGCTATGGCTTTAAGCTCTTCTTTTCTAAAAGCAAATATATGTATTAAGGTATATGAGAACATAAAGCTCAATAAGTAATAGGTAATATAGCAAGTACACTACCAAATTTGATAGTAGCATGCAGTCTTTGTTTCTATCAATCGATAGAGGAAGCCTTTGGCAAAATTTTATGACTTCTAAATATCGTGTGCTAGAATTCAGTAGTTTTCATTTCAAAGCCTTACTATAAGATGTATTACGGTTTTAACTTTAGACGCTGCTCTTTCGTACCAATGCTAGTAGGGCTTGTGGCTTAGCAAGTTGAAAAGACGAACATGACTACCTCCCAGGAAGAATCTACTACACGTATTCAAGGATGACTTTATACAAACCCTATGTGAAAAATACAGATCCTAAGTGGATCTAAACTCCAAGATCATTGGCTTGAATGCTTGCACTCCAAACTACATAAGCTAGGAATTGGCAACACATTCTATGCTACCTAGAATGCAAAGAACTTGATCAAAAAGCATTTATCACAAATGGAAACTTCCATAAACATCAAGTGCGGCCCAAAATAGCATTATACAGTCCATAATACATCAGCCTATCACTTTTGGAAAGCACCTAAGATCATACACAATAGCTTGAAGACAATACACACAACAATGCTCTCAATGGAGGAAGAAACAATGACAATGATCTATTGATCTCAATGAAGCATACAAAAGGTTTCTCCAACCTGTTCTCCACGACTTCCCTACTATTTATGGATGAGGAAGATGACTCTCTCTCCTCTCTCTAGAAGGTACTTGACCCTAGATATTCCCTATATAGGAAAAATAGCTAAAAATGGCTTATATGACCAAAATACATCAAAATGGTCTCATTTTGAAGGGTATGAAGTTTGACACTTCATCATACTGAAAAAATACAGTAAATAAAAACATTGTGGCCTGGTTCACACGTGTGAAACTCCAGAACCAAAACTATTTACAATTTTAGCCAATTTAGGCCTCAAACTAGCTAGGAAATGTTGACAATTTTCACACTCCCTCTTCAACATTGGATGCTAGTTTCAACATAGTCTTTGAGCACATTCCAAGATTAGATCTATGCATTAAATATAGGTCCTTTCCCAATGGTTTGGTGAAGATATCAGCCACACACTCCTTTGAAGAGACATGTTGAAGCTCCACCTCTTTGGCAATGACTTGATCTCTCACAAAATGGTGAGCAATCTCAATGTGCTTGCTCCTTGCATGAAAAACAGGATTGCTTGCCAAGCTTTGGGCTGAAAGGTTATCACAAAGTATGATTGGAGTCTTCTCTGGTTCCAGCAAGTGAAGATCCAATAACATCCTCTTGATCCAAAGAATCTCCTTGGTGCATGTTGTTAATGCCTTGTACTCGGCTTCGGTGGAAGATAGAGAGATAGTTGGTTGCTTCTTTGATAGCCATGAGACCACTCCATCTCCAAGATAGATTGCAAAGGCACTTGTTGACTTCTTATCCATTTGATCACCTGCAAAATCAACTCCTTGGTGCTTGCTTTAGCCCATACAAACTCTTTTGGAGATAGCACACATGATTAGGCTCATCATGTGAAACATAGCCCTCGGGTTGCTCCATGTAAATATCTTCTTCAAGATCACCATTCAAGAAGGCATTAGTAACATCCATTTGCCACATATCCCAATCATAAAGAGTTGCAAGAGAGATTAGGATTCGAATAGTTACCATCTTTGCCACGGGTGCAAAGGTCTCATCATAGTCAATACCATATTCTTGAGCATACCCCTTTGCCACCAACCTTGCCTTGTACTTGTTGATTGATCCATCTTGATTTGTCTTGATCTTGAAGATCCACTTACAACCAATTGCCTTCTTGTCCTTTGGAAGCTTTACCAACCTCCATGTGTTGCTTTTGATGAGTGCTTGATGCTCATGATCCATGGCTTGGATCCATTCCTTCTTTTGAATTGCTTCACCTACACAAGTTGGTTCATCAAAAGAGGTAAGAAAAGCAAAGTTAGAGTTGTCCACCACTTGCTTTCCTTTTTCATCATAGGTTAGCCTTGATGGCTTAGCCCTTTGCCTTTGAGTCTTCCTTGAAGTTTGCTTTGGAGTGGCATCTCCATCTTCATCCAAGACATCTTGCACATCATGATGATTAGTAGGCACATCAACATCAACATCAACAACATTGGAAACATTCTCTTCATGAAAGATGACATCCCTACTTATGACAACTTTCTTTGTAGAAGGAATGTACACTTTGTAAGCCTTGCTTACTTCACTATAGCCAACAAACACACCCTTCTTTGATGAAGGATCTTCTTTAGTTCTATCATCAAGTGTGATATTGACAAAACATGTACATCCAAAGATCCTACAATGCTTGACACTCGGCCTTCTACCATAAAGAACCTCATGAGGAGTTTTACCATCCAAGGAAGCACTTGTCCATCTATTACATAGATAGTTAGCACATGCTAAAGCTTCCCCCCAAAAAGACTTAGCAAGATTAGCATGTAGTCTCATTGCCTTGGCACATTCACAAAGGGTTCTATTCTTCCTCTCGGCCACTCCATTCTGTTGTGGAGTCCTAGGACTAGACATCTCCCTCTTAATCCCATGTGCTATACAAAAGTCTTTGAACCTATTTGAGGTGTATTCCCCTCCATTATCAGATCTTAAGCATTTGATCTTTGTATTGAATTGGTTTTCCATTTCATTCTTGAACTTGACAAATGCAACAAACACTTCATCCTTACTTTTAAGAAGATAGATCCAAGTATACCTACTAAAGTCATCAATGAAAGTTGCATACATCTTTGCCCCACCATTGCTAGTTGTACTAGAAGAATGAATATCAGAATGCACAAGTTGAAAAGCTTCTTTAGATCTAGAAGTAGATCTAGAATAAGCAAGTCTATGAGATTTGGACAAGGCACAATGTTCACAAACACTATTGTTTGCAACAAGACTTTTAGGGAGACCAAGAACAAGCTCTTTCTTTGCCATTACCTCCAAAGATTTGAAGTTGGGATGGCCCAACCTCTTGTGCCAAACTTCTTGGTTTGTCAATTGCTCCCTAGCCATACATCCTTCATGATTAGAGATCACACATGCATCAAGCTTGAAAAGTTTACCATGCCTCCTACCTTGAGCAATCAAGGATCCACATTTACTTATCAAACATGCATCTCCAATGAACTCCACATCAAGTCCTTTGTCAATCATTTGACTTACACTAAGCAAATTCTTAGTGATTGAAGGAATGTACAAAACATTTTCAAGATTTGCTTTCCTATTTGTTGAAAGGGAAATAGGAATAGTGCCTATGCCTTTGATGTCACATTGACCATCATTTGCAGTGTAGATGATGTTACCTTCTCCCTCATAAGACAATAAGGATGTAAAGTATTCCTTATGTCTTGTCATGTGAGATGAGGCTCCACTATCAATCCACCAAGGATCATTATCATCTATGTTGGCTAACAAACTTGAAGTCATAACAAGTGATTCACATGTGTTATGTTCTTCCTCATCTATTGTAAGATTTCCTTGCCTCTCTCCTTGCTCTCTTTTCTTCTTATAACATTCATTTGCAAAATGACCTTTTATCCCACAATAAAAGCACTTGAACTTTGACTTATTGTTCTTAGTAGAAGAGGAAGAGGAAGAGTGATCATCATGATCAAAGTTACCACCTTTGGACCATTTCCCTTTGCCTTTACCTTTGCCCTTGAATTTGCCTTTTGTGAAGAAAGCCTCTTCACCTCCACCTTGCAAGGATGCACCATCAAGCTTTGATTGCAACCTATGTTCTTCAGCCAATAAGATTTCTTGCAAGTCAACCACACTTGGCAAGACTCTTTGAATGGCAAAACTTTGCACAAGGTTAGCATGTTCATTTAGCAAACCATTCAACATAACTTGGACTATTTCACCATCTTTTATGTTCTCATCAATGCATGCTAAATCATCACTTAGGGACTTAACTCTCAAGATAAATGCATGAGCACTTTCACCCTCTCTTTGCCTACTAGAAAATATTTGTCTCCTTAGGGTCAATACCCTAGATGTGGACTTTGATTCAAAGAGCTTCTTTAAGGCATTCCATGCCTCACTTGCACTTTGACACTTTCCAACTTCCTTGAGAAGTTCATTTGTAACATTCATTTTAATGATATGAAGAGCCCTTTTGGCCTTCTTATCAAAAATTTGTTGCTCTTGAAGTGTGAGAGGTCTCTCTTCAATTTCTGCAACTATGTCCATGAGTTCATTCAACTCAAGTAAGGACTCCATCCTCACTTTCCAAGTAGAGTAGTTTGATGAACTCAACCTTTCACTAGACTCTAGCATGATCCCACCATTGGAAGCCATGATTCTAATGTTTCTTCAACTTTTAGGTTCTGTCCTAAAGCACTTAGCACTCACTTTTCTCTCAACAAATGATAGATAAAGAGATCTATGAAGATTTAGGACCCTAAAACACTTCTATCTTGAACCTAGATGGTTTCCAAGCATAGAAAGGAAGATTGAAACACATGCAACACTTTGCACACACTAAGAATGGATTACAAAATCAAACCAACCTGAACACACTCTTGCTTAAGCTCTCAAACTTTCCAGCAAGTGACCAAATCAAGTTATGGTGTGAAGAGTTACTTGCATTCTTAGAAAATACCCAAAACTAGGATGCCAAGATTACCTAGTAATGAACAAACTTGATCAACATATGATCAACACACTAAGATATTGATTCAACCTGTAAAACCACATGTAAACCACACTTCTAAAAGTTTATAAACTCCAGCAAGTGATAAATACAAGATTTAGAGGTGAATGAATGAGCACACTTAGTGAATCACAAGACTAGCTTCACTATCTTGTCAAATCTTGGTGTTTAGATGTAGATCTAAGATCACTTCACATGAGAATGTTCCTCAACCTGTTAAGAACCTGAAAACACACTTGCATAATGGTTAACACCTTCCAGCAAATGCTCCAATCAAATTACATAAGGAGAGTTACTTACATGCTCAACAAAGTACACCAAAATTTATGCCAAAATTGATGACAATCTTTACAATATGCTCTTCACAATGGAGCTTACAATATGTTCACCCAAAAAAGGGGATCTTTCATCCAAATGGGAGCTTTGCTCAGCCTTTAGGAGAATTACAACTCACTCAAAAGAGCATTTGTCATCCACTTAAGGAGAAGTTTCATCCACTTAAGGAGAGTGTTCATCCAAGAATGGAGATTGTCAACAATAGGATTGAAAAGAACATTGTTAGTATTGAATATGCACAAGCCTCACAATCACAAATGATTAGGTGTTATGATCTGATCCAAAATAGTTTCTTTTCAGCCTCTGATCTTCAATAGACCTGAAATATGCTTTTGATCCACAAGTTCAACTCACAAAACAAAGGTTAGTAAGATTTGATCAACAAAGCAATGCAAAATCATGCTAGAACTTGATCAAACATCCAAATATCACCAAAAATGGAATACTTACTGTAAATAGAAGCCAACCAGCTCTGATACCATGTGAAAAATACAGATCCTAAGTGGATCTAAACTCCAAGATCATTGGCTTGAATGCTTGCACTCCAAACTACATAAGCTAGGAATTGGCAACACATTCTATGCTACCTAGAATGCAAAGAACTTGATCAAAAAGCATTTATCACAAATGGAAACTTCCATAAACATCAAGTGCGGCCCAAAATAGCATTATACAGTCCATAATACATCAGCCTATCACTTTTGGAAAGCACCTAAGATCATACACAATAGCTTGAAGACAATACACACAACAATGCTCTCAATGGAGGAAGAAACAATGACAATGATCTATTGATCTCAATGAAGCATACAAAAGGTTTCTCCAACCTGTTCTCCACGACTTCCCTACTATTTATGGATGAGGAAGATGACTCTCTCTCCTCTCTCTAGAAGGTACTTGACCCTAGATATTCCCTATATAGGAAAAATAGCTAAAAATGGCTTATATGACCAAAATACATCAAAATGGTCTCATTTTGAAGGGTATGAAGTTTGACACTTCATCATACTGAAAAAATACAGTAAATAAAAACATTGTGGCCTGGTTCACACGTGTGAAACTCCAGAACCAAAACTATTTACAATTTTAGCCAATTTAGGCCTCAAACTAGCTAGGAAATGTTGACAATTTTCACACCCTAGACAAATATGCTATCATTCGATTAATGGATCGGATACTAATCAACCTATATACATCCAATTTATGCTAAAACACTTATAACAACTTGTTATCTAATACCACTCTATTCTTGAATGTAACAACGAATAAGTCATTTTCAAACTAGCATAACGATAAGTGGGATTGCTAAAGATGACTTTTATGCAATATATAAACCCTAAAGAAATAACCATAACCTATAAGAACTAGAAGTAGTTTCTATACTTGGTTGCAAGTATGATGGGTTGTTGGTGGGTCTGGAAAGCATGGATATGCTCAAATGTTTCCACACTCGTATAAGACTAGAAAACAAGTCTTATGGGTCAAAATGGTATGGATTTACCCTGATACCTACGAGGATAATCGCATCTCACTTTTTGCATTAAGACATGTGACTGGAGTGTAGTAGTTTAATGGTTTGCAGAGTTGTGCATCTAGTTTTGTATGAATCGGTCCAAGGTTTGGTGAACTTGAAGGGCATGGATTTGCCCAGGTTAGCTTGAATGGCATGGATTTGTTGTAGCAATGTTGCATAGGGTTCATCGATTACCGAAGGCCTTACAGGTACCGATGGGTACAGTATGGCATGGATATGCCCTACTACCAAACCAGACCTATTCCACTGTTAGTGATTGATTATGGCTACTTCATAGAATGTTGTTAGACTATTGTATTGCAATGATAGGTGTACTTGCCTAAGACTGATCAGTATGGCAGATGCCCTGATACGATGATATTAGGGCAAGACCTATGACATGGTAAGAATCTGGTAGGGAAGATTGGACTAGTTACTATATATTTCATTTAAGCTATTAGTGGATCTTGTTTCGGACATGGATAACAATTGATGCTCAGCTATGACACCTGTCTTCCTCACTGAACCAACCATGCGGTTTTGTTTGGTGGGATGGTGGCAGGTTACAGCTGAGTCTCCTAAAACTTGCTTCACTTTATGGTACTCTGTATTGTAAGGTTTTTATATCTTTGTTTAAACATGTTATGCTATAAGACAAAAGAATTCAAAAGGTTTGGTCTTGAGTTGTCAAGAGGGACTAAGTGAAATTTGTGTTACTCTCTCTCTCTCTCTCGCACCAAGATCCTATCTCATTGACCTCTTGGGACCACGCGGAAAAGCAAAAAAAATTGTGTTTTTTTTCCATTCGTTTCGAACGAACGTTTGACGTTTCGAAATGCATTTCATCATTCGAAACGCATTTCGATACAAAATTGGTGTGGGAAGACAATTTGGGTCTGCCACATAGAGGCTGGGATTGGACTGTCTACCCTCCTCCAAGTTCTTTGCGGGTGTGAGGGGTAGTGAAACAGTTGTTGTTGTAGATCTCAGGATGAGTACTTGAATATGTGAAGGGAGGTGGTTGCCAAAACCAAGTAACGAGATCGCTAGGAGGAGAGGGTGGCGGACCACGCTCTTCCTTCATTGAATGCTTTCTTGGCTTTTGCATCACGTAGCGAGGATCAAAACACCTTCTCTCATTTGCTCCTAGAGTTCGCTCATTTGCTCTAGGCTCTCAAGGCCACACTCTCAACATCCCTCTTTCAAAAGGATTTCTCATTTTTTTATCTTAGGCCCATCAAATTTACCATATCTTGAGTTAATGCAGATGGATCCTAAGTAGACCAAAATGAAAATTGCAAACATGAACAAAATTCCCAAAAAATGTTTGCTTTGTTCTTGAGAGAAAGTCTTTAAGAAGAAACAATGCCACTTGGGAAAGAGTGTGGCCAATAGTTTAGTCACATAACTATATTTTGAACAAGCTTTGATGAAAGTTAAAATCTTCTAACATGAATTTTTGTTGTCATGTCACATAATGTCAAAAGTGGCGGTCATGCCCCATCGCCATCCAGCCTCTTCGTTCGCCATCTACATGCCTCATAACTCTAGCAAGCTGCCAACTGTAAAACAATCATGATATATACCTTTGGCAACCAATTGGAGTTGCAAATGTGAGTTCCACATTCCACTACATTAAATTGAGTAAACCTATTAGGCAAGTGTACTTTAGGGCATGTAATTCACACATTCTTCATAAAAATTCCTTATCCACATTTTGTGGCTCGCGTACTGATAGGACAAGCTAAAACCCTTACATGCTTATAAGATGCGAGGGGGCCACTGTGACTTATACGCATAGGCTCATGCATGGGAGTAGTTTGGATCTGGCATTACCATGTTGCACCACGTGGAAGGGGGTCGGGTTGCCTGCCCTACCCCGGTCCCTTGTAGGTGAGGAATGACGAATGGTCACCGGCGGGGGGGGTTGGGGGGTGGTGCCTTGCATCTCGAATACTACCACATGGTGAATTCTTTAAAAGTGCCATAGATGATGCAATATTGGCAAAGAAACTCCATGCCAATCATATAAACTACTAGTAGCAAAAAGTGACTCTAATGAAACATAAAGTCCAAACTTAGATAAGTAAAGATCATGTTGTAGCCATATGGAGCTAGTAAAAACCACCCATCATAAAGGTGAACTGATCAAGAGAAGTGCAAAATGATTCATAAGACCCAAAATCATGATTAACCTGGAATTGTCAACGCGACAAAGAATTGGATGTTGGAATCATGGAATGTATATGAACAATCAAAGGAACATGTACCTCTTTCTAAGCTGTATTTTCCTCATGACAGTGAATATGGGCTTGTACCTCACATGCAACAAGCTATTATAGCTCTAGATATGTGTGCAACTCATGAAGATGCTCCCATCTATAAGATCTAGAATAATAGCTATAACATAAGATACAGAGTTCAAAAAACATTATTTCCACCCCATGTACAAGACAACACCATCATAACAACTTGTTGCACACAATAGTTTGATGAACTGGCTTTGGCTATGCGTCATTGTATACACATGCTCTTGAAATAAAGGTTAAGTAGCTTATGTGAGGATGGGGTATTAGACTTTATATAGAGGCTCGGGTACCTGTAGATGGAGATGCCTACACCGTGGTGGGGTCTTCACTGGATTGCTTACTAGGCTCGAGGCTCACTTGCTACGACTCAGAGGGCCAGATGGGCGGGGGATGGACATATCTACCTACCCCAGGATTTCTGATGAGGATGTGCATAGGCTTATGGACATGTACGGGTCTGATGGTACCTCCACCCAGCCAGTCAGACCAGTAGATACCTTTGTTCGAGGGTCAATATCAGTGGCAGGGCCTACTATAGGTGCAGGTGCAGGCACATCAATGGTAGGACCTAGCACAGGTGTAGGAGCAGGCACATGACGGGCAGAGGGTCGTTTGGGGCCAGCACGGTCCAGGTTTAGCTCCTCCAATGCCGCAGTAGTAGGGCCTAGTTTAGTGGTAGGCTCATCCCATCCCACATCGTCGTCAGCAGTAGATGCACCATGTGCCACATCAGATTGTGCTAGAGGGTGGGGGCAGATCCAGCATTTGATGCTCCACGGTCAAAAACACCCACAGATAGCCCAGCATCTACCACATCCACACCTGCTGCTAGACGACGAGCACCTCATCTACCACATCCACACCTCCTGCTAGACAATGAACACCTCACGTACATCAGAGGGCAGTTAGGCCTAGGTCGCAGCAGACACTGGAATGTTCTGGGTGGTAGAGAGAGCTGCATGCCGAGTGTACTCTATGAGTGTGGGATTCCCTTTGCCATTGCTGACACTTGGGCATTCACAAAGCTTATGAGGTTGGTTGCATCAATGGATGCTAGTTGGAGGCCACTCAGGAGATGGGCATTGCAAGGGAGCATGCTCCGCCAAGAGGAGCAGACCATCACGCGGGAGCTGAGCTCTATTCGCACAACATGGGAAAGGTATGTCCTGCATCCTTATATGCAAGTATTGTTTTTTTTTGCATATGGCCGAAGGATGTTTTGTGGCAGGTATGGATGCACGATGTTGAGTGATGGACGGACCGACATTCGTCGGCGATCCATCGTCAATATCTTGGTCTCTTGCCCGCTTGGCACGGTTTTCATGCATGGTGTTGATGCCACTCGAGGAGGGGGACCCATCACAGGTAACTTTATCTACGAGGCAATCATGGCTATTTTTGAGGACATTGGGGTGGAGCACGTGGTTCAAGTTGTCACAAATAACGCCATGAATTGCAAGCAAATGGGAGAGATTCTAACGAGAGAGCACCCCTGCATTGTGTGGACACCATGTGTTGCACATTGCGTAGACCTCCTCGTCCACGACCTCTGCAATCTTGCATGGATATGCCAGGTATAATTTTTTTCGCTTGCTTTGCCATCTTTCTATGCTTCACATGTTGCTCTCAACTCCTAACCCTTCTTAGCGTTTCTCTAAACTTTTGGTTGCCGATTTGTGTTGTAGATCACGTCTCAGGCCATGTGCACGGTTAGCTTTGTTACCAGGAAGAAGCGCGCGTTGGCCTTGTTCCGCACCTTCTCGCCGTTGGACTTGAGGAAGCCAACACCCACCCACTTTACCTACTATTTCTTGGTCTTGGAGCAATTGTTGGTAGTACGAGACCATTTGCGGAGGATGGTTGCTAGTGATGAGTTCCAGCCCCTTCAAAGGTATTAGTGCACATGCGTTGTATTTCCAGACCACCATGTATGGAGCAGCAAAGCTTGTGGGGGTCCTACGACCCATTTTCTATGTGTTGCGGCTTGTAGACCGTGAGGGGTGCACTCTCGGTCTGATATATGAGTTCATGGACCGCATCGATGAGGCGATCTTGAGATGTGACTTGGACGTGGACAGGTATGGCAGCTGGCTCCAATATTTCATAGTTTATCTGATTCAAGTTAGTTGCATTTCGAAGTTTCTTCTGCACTGCGACACACTGACAACTAATGATTGTGATTTGTATGTCACAGGAAGAACATGATCATGCAGATATGGGAGATCAGATGGGACTACTTCCACCGACCCATCCATGCCGTAGCCCACATGTTGCACTCCCTATGGCGCTCTTCCAGACGTGAGGACGATGTAGAGCTCCAGGCAATATGGTTGAAGTACACTGAGCATGTATGCCTAGAGTAGGTATATGTCCACCTACCTTAGTCCTTTACTCATATTTGTACTCAGTGAATTTGTAGGTCGTACTCAATGCAATCTGTCGACTGACGCATGCCATGGTTGTTTTGCCAACAGGTCCGCGCTTAGGAACATAGGGCGATAGTTGGTGAGTTTTGAGCAGAGCCAGAGACCGTTTGATCGAGAGCAGTGTCAACTGAGAGAGGATCAGTTGAGGCTTGTGACACGGTGGAGCATCGACGGGCACAACATCGGCGACTTGGGACGATTGGTCGAGAGAGTCCTCTCACAGGATTGTTCAGCATCCACCTGCGAGCAGAATTGGAGCAACTGGGCCTTGTACCACGCGAAGAAGAGGAACAGGTATCGATCGAGCAGTGCAGGCGGTTGGTGTTTATGAACACCAACGAACGGATGTTGAGATGCACACGGTGAGTGATTGCATACTTTGATGTTTGAGCTATTTTTTGACGCATTAAACTGCTTTTGTTGCACCTGAATCGCAAGATACTCAATTGTCAACATTGTTTGTTTGTGGTTGCAGGTGAACCCAGACTCCTGCTTGGTAGACTCGCCAGCTGCTACTCCTCAGCCACCACTTACCTGGGAGGAGTTGGATGATGATATATAGAGAGATGAATAGGCAGGCAGAGGCAGAGGCATAAGCACGCACTTTACGGCGGTAGAGGAGAGCAGCTATGGGGCCGAGAGAGAATTGAGGAGGGGGACACTGAGGGCTCAGAGGGGGGGGGAGGAGCTCGGGGCTGATTATCTGGAGGAGGAGTGGGTAGAGGAGGGGGATACCGAGGGAGAGGAGTAGGACGCGAGGGGGGCAGGGGCAAAGGGGGATGACTTGGCAGATCTCTTGGTGGACCCAGACGCAGAGACAGAGGCGGAGCCGGCCATTCCTTCCCATAGGCATAGGGGGCAACCCAGATGTTCCAGGAAGGGGGTTTATGTCGAGTGGAGCAGAGCATCATAGGCGGCAATGTTTCATGGGCGCGTTTCGTACGTCGTTTCGAAACGCGTATGAAACGTCTAGTACGGGGAAAAAACTTTAGGGTTTTTTTCTTTTTTTGAAAATGTGTTTTTGAGGGTTTTTGGGGTTTACAGATGTCATAGAAAGTCTAGTAACAAATAGATACATCCAATTTCATGAGAATGCTCTAGAGAATGCAATTTCAAGAGGAAAAGCTGTGTATGGTGACTATGGTCACTTTCCTCAATCCATTATTGATACTGTCATGGATAGGTTATTAGGTTGTGAGAATCTGTTCATGCCCATTGCCAGTACATACTACAAAGCTTATGGCGCGGTTTTTGGAGTTTACAAATGTCATAGACAGTCTAGTAACAAGTAGATACATCCAATTTCATGAGAATGCTCTAGAGAAATTAGAATGCAATTTCAAGAGGAGAAGCTGTGTATGGTGACTATGGTCACTTTCCTCAGTCAATTATTGATACTATCATGGATAGGTTATTAGGTTGCGAGAATCTGTTCATGCCCATTGCTAGAACATACTACAAAGCTTATGGCGCGGTTTCAAAAAACAAAAATGGGTTTTAGTTTTTTTATCAATCGTTTCGAACACTGAAACGACATTTCGAAACGGGGTCGTTTCGTACGTCCCGTATTGAACGCGTTTCAACGTTTGAAATGCATTACGAGGAAACATTGGTAGGCGGCCGTTGGCCAAGCATCATCCGAGTGGGTAGTGTTACGAGCCTGTAACCAGTACTGAACCCTAGGGGACTCAGGAGGTCAGATACCACAGTCAAGGACGTGTCCAGCGTACACGTCTAACAGGGCAAGACAGTGTGAGTAGTGTGCCTCGCCACAGTCCATAGACATGGTGGGCCTAACACAGCACAGGGACCTTGTCAGCAGGATCAAGCGGATTTCAGACCAGAATAGAACTACATGTCCATCACTGTGATTGCAGTATAAATCCTTCCTTTGCAACAAATTTTTAGAGCAAAATCAGAGGCAGGGTCAGCGCTGGACAGGGAAAAAGGAAATCGCATATCCATCGCTGTTTTTCAAAAAGCCTTAGGGTGGATTATTCTACCAATCAGAGGTCCCACATCTGCAGACAGATCAGCGAGCAGTTTCCCTCTACAAATCCAAAAATTCAGAGCACTTTTTGGGCTTCAAACCTGAGTTTTTTGGAGCAACAGGGCTTCCAGCTCAGTCAATCTTTCTTCTTATTTCAGTCAAAATCTAAGGTACATCTCTTTTCGTTCTGAAAATGACTACTCCTCAGGGACCTGATCAATCCCAGAAGAGAGGCATCGATGAACTGGAAACTTCTAGAAGCCTTGGTTTTCAGTAAAGGGAAAGAACCCATGGAAGTGGAAGAATAGGAACAATTCGTCGAAGAACTCGACGATTTGGTTACCAAGGAGTAGTACCTCCCCTTGGTAACAGAGGTGGATGAATTGAAACTGGCTTTAGCCAATTTCAAATCCAGTGTGAAAGACTCTTTCGCCGAGCTCAAAGATTTAATCTTGAGCTCCGCGAAAGGAAGTCTCCCTTCCCTTTCTCAACCGTCCCCTTCACCACTTCCATCAGTATCGGGTGAGCCTATTCGGTCTCATCCCAGTGTTTTTAAAGACTTAAAACCTCCTACGTTTATTGGGGAAGAGAAGGAGAGAAATGCAGACATTTTACATACCTTCCTCAGCAGATGGAAGAACATTCAGGCTCTTAAACCAACCCCTGACCATTTGCAAGCAATCGAGGCCAGTCTTTCCCTGGTTAAACCTCCAGGAGACCGGGCAGACCCCCCGATCATGGAAGGCTTTTTGAAGAGGCCGTCCTACGAGAGTTTCTACCTGAAAATGAACTTGATAGAGCATGGGAAAGAACAGTAATGGACAAATCCTTAATACAGTATGTCTCGCAATATCGAGAAGCCATATTAAAAATAAAGAATATGGATGACTGTCAAAGAGTCAGAGGGTTTGTCCGTGGGCTTCAAGATGAATATAAAGTAGAGGTCCAGAGAAACTCACCTACTACCTTAGAGCAAGCTCTCAGATATGCTCAAATCTATGATGACTCAGTGGGTAGGAAGAAGGCGAAACAACAATTTTTTTCTGAGTAGCCCTAGTTAAGAAGCTCAAACTTTCAAAGGTACCTAGTCAGCATAGGTACATAGTTTCATTAGCTAAGGGTGAAGACAAGAAAATTTGGGAAACTATGGTAAGCAGTTTAAATCTTGATATTCAGGGGTATTAAGATGAAATTAACTTTCAGATAATGCAGCTGGATCATACAGACCTTGTTCTCGGGAGAGATTGGCTTTTCAGCTTAGGGCCTTCCCTCCACAGAAATTATCAGGAGAACACCCTCAACTTTCAGCGTAATGGCAGAGAGATCCAGTTGCAGGGGGCGCATGATGTTCCCAACAGTCCTATGGTTTGCAGTTCAGAGCTCTATCAATTAATCGGGGATAGCGGCCATCAGGTATTCTTATGTGACCTTCAATTTTTTCCAGAAGTTTCTATTTCAAGTTTTTTACAGCAGCAAGTAAATAAATTAGAAATTTTATTGTCTAAATTTAAAGATGTTTTTCCTGAAGATTTACCGCATGGTTTACCACCTAGCAGAGATGTAGATCATGTAATAAACCTAGTACCAGGTACAGCACCTATTTCTAAGCCTCCATATCGGGTCAGCCGAACAGAGGATGAAGAAATAACTAGGCAATTAACAGATTATCTTGGGAAAGGCCAAATTCAGACAAGTAGTTCACCATGGGCCTCACCAATCCTTTTGGTGAAAAAGAAGGAGGGGTCTATGCGTCTTTGCGTAGATTACCTCGACGGGGCTAAGTTTTTCAGTAAAACTGACCTTAGATCGGGATATCATCAAGTCCGTATGAAAATGGAAGATGTCCCGAAAACAGCTTTCAGGACTCGTCACGGTCATTATGAGGTTAAGGTGATGCCATTTGGGCTCACAAATGCTCCAGCTACCTTTATGACCTTGATGAATAGTGTTCTCATACCATACTTGGGTAAGTTTGTAGTCGTATTTTTAGATGACAACCTCCTCTACAATAAAACGAGGAAGGAGCATCTTAAACACCTTAGAAAGGTGTTTCGACTGCTTAGAAAACATAAGCTTTATGCTAAGAAACCTAAACGTGAATTCTTCGTTGAAGAAGTAGCTTATTTGGGTCACTTTATCTCGGCAGATGAGATTAAGATGGACCCCAGTAAGGTTAAAGCCATACTCAGTTGGCTGAGACCTCAGAATATTTTAGAGTTACAAATCTTTCTAGGTTTGGCAAGATGTTACAGACGATTTGTCAAAGAATATGCTCGGATAGCGGTTCCTATGACAAATCTTCTTAAGGGGAAGGGAAAGGAGTTCAAATGGGAGTCCGCGCAGCAAGAAAGCTTTGATGCTCTCAAAACAGCCTTAGCTACTACACCAGTTCTAACAATCGTCGACCCCAATCAGCCATTTGTGGTTGAAACAGATGCCAACGACTTTGCGATTGGTGCTGTACTAACTCAGAATGCATGACCAGTTGCGTTCGAGAGTAAAAAACTCGAATCAGCACAGACTAGGTATAGTGCCTATGAAAAGGAACTCTTCTCCATAGTACATGCCCTTAAGACTTGGAGGCATTATTTGTATGGTGCCAACTTTGAGGTCCTGACAGACCATGAAAGCCTCAGATACCTTTGCAATCAGCCTGAGCTCAGAGGTCGGAAAGCTCATTGGGCTCAGTTAATGCAAGAGTTTGATATGTCTATCAGATATAGACGGGGGAAATTCAACATAGTAGCAGATGCCCTTAGTAGAATGCCTATGATAACGAGCTGAGTTTTACTCAGATTCATAGTGAACGGGGGAAATTCAACATAGTAGCAGATGCCCTTAGTAGAATGCCTATGATAACGAGCTGAGTTTTACTCAGATTCATAGTGAGTTACTCGAGTCCTTGAGAGGGAAGTGCCAGCATGATGCTTACTTCTCTACTATCTGGAGCTCAGTCCAAAGCAGACAGTTACAGACTCCAAAACCAATTCCCGGGGCTGGTGCCAGTTCATCCAAGAATACGGCAGCTTCCATTGAGGATGATGAGTCCGATATACGTCAGATGACGTTGAGGACTCAGAGCTTGTTTTACCCAAGGAAACCGCAGAGGTTGAGGGGATCAGTTGACTCAAGGATTCAAATGGAAACAGTATTCCATTCAGGATGAGTACTTGCTCTATAGATATAGAGTGTGTGTCCCCAATTCAGAGGATTATACGCAGCAGGTCCTATATGAGTGTCATGACAGTCCTAGTCTGGGGCACCCAGGCATTCGAAAGACCGATGAGCTTCTTCGTACGCAATTTTTCTAGCCCAGTATGAAAAAGGACGTCCAACAATATGTAACCAGTTGCAAGAAATGTTAGGTTAATAAAGCAGAGCGTTTAAAGGCAGGAGGGTTGTTACAGCCCTTAGATATACCAGCTGGTAAGTGGGAGAGTATCTCCAGGATTTTATAGTAAACCTGCCTAAGACCCAAAAGGGTAATGACGCTATATGGGTCACAGTCGACCGTCTGACCAAAATGGCCTGACCAAAACGGCTGACTTTATTCCGACTAAAACAACCGTTAGAGCTCCAGAGTTAGCGAGGTTGTTTATAGATTGGCTATTTAAATTGTACGGTCTACCTTCCGGCATAGTTTGTGACCGGGACAGTAAGTTTAATAGAAATTTTTGGAGGGCAGCATTCCATCATCTCCATACTAAACTAAATATTTTTTGGAAGAAACTTTTTAGAAGACCTAAACCAGATGATAGAACATGCTATGCATAGCATTAGGCAATCCCAGGATCGAGCCAGGCATTATGCAGATCCACACAGACGGGATGTGCAGTTCTCCGCTGGTGAGAAAGTCTTTCTACGAGTCCCAGTTGCCTCTAAAACCCTCAAATCATGAGTGTGTGCTAAGTTGTCTCCTAGGTATTGTGGTCCTTTTACCATTAGTAGGAGACTAGCGCGGTCACCTATGAACTAGAACTCCCACGCAGCAGTAAGATATTTCCAGTCTTTCATATAAGCCAGTTATGAAACGCCTTAACCAGATTTGAAAATCTGGTAGGGGACAGTGTTCTAGTTCTCCCATTGGATTCTCAGCAACCTCCACATGAACCAGAGGAGATCCGTGGTAGTACAGAGACGCAAACTCGTCATACTCTATACCAAGAATATCTAGTCAAGTGGAACGATCAGCCTGTTGAGAATGCCTCTTGCGAAAAAGGCAATGTCCTTCACAAGATTTTTCCAGACATTGTCTTAGAGCACCAAGACGGTTCTTAAGGGGGAGGGAGCGTTATGAGCTTGTAACCAGTACCGAACCCTAGGGGACTCAGGAGGTCAGATACCACAGTCAGGGGCGTGTCCAGCATACACGTCTAACAGGGCAAGACAGTGTGAGTAGTGTGCCTCGACACGGTCCATAGACATGGCGGGCCTAACACAGCACAGGGACCCTGTCAGTACGATAGGGCCTCACGTTGGGTCCCGACGTGCAGTCGGCCACGTCAATGCCACATGGCCAACACTTGGCAATATGCATGCTACGAGTCCTCACACGGTAGTTCCTAGGGTGTAAGATTTGGCCTTGAGAGCAAGTCAAGCTGCACACAAACAAGGCTGAAGAGAATGCCTGTTAGACATGGCTATCTATGAACACAATCTACCATTCTTGAAAAAGAATCGCGATAAAATGCACTCAGGTTTCAGATAAGCCTTCAATTATTTCATGATTTGGATAGGCATAAGGCCCTTGTGCATGAAGATATGTGTGCCTCTAGGCTCTTAGGCATGGAGTGTGATCAAGCGAACCTTGGGTGAAGGGGATAACCGTATGTCAAACCTGCCTAGAAGAGGCTCCAACATCAGGTATTTTCGCAAAGGAGAACTCCTCATATACAAGCTGGATCAACCTCGAACTTGAATATATAGTACACGCTGCTATACTTTGTATGCTCCTCAGAGAGGCTAGCACAAATTCTCTCATGAGGAATGTGCTTATCTTGCTATTGGAGCCATGAAAAATTGTCGCCCACAATTTACACACTTCTTTTCTTTATTTGTTTTCTGATTTATTTTGTGATTTGTTAATCTTGGACGTAATGGAATCATCTATAAGTCAGCTTTTCCTTAGCTTTTAGATTTTCTAGCTATTAAACTTGTTGATTGGCCCCAATCCCGCCATTATAAACCATCAGCAATAGCCTGATAAAGCAATCATGACCAAAGACTGGTCCACAAAAAATGCTCAGGTGGCAACAAGTTGCCAATGACACACTTATTTATAGTTACAAACAGTTTCAGTCAGCAGAATTTGGTAATATTAAGGAAAATTAAGAGCATTAACAATCACGCAAACGGCAGGAGAAAATGAAAAGGAAGAATCTCCTGTAGCAGTAACTTTTAAGAGTCACCTCTAATCAGAAATTTAGAATTGGGCATCTTCAACAAGTGTTCAGCAATAAGTAATTGATCAATCACAAAAAAAATTTAAAGCCCTTATAAGCCTTGAATACTGATATCCAAGACAGCATTTTTACTTGACAGAACATTTCCCAACCGACTAGATCACTAAATGGGATAAGTCCTCTTTTTTATATTTTAACTCCTCGGTTATGTGCCAATTAGCATAGCACATATACTTTTCTTAGAATTAGGAATGTCCTCGTCACCCACTGTGAAGAAATGTCCTAATCACCCACTATGAAGACCATCATCCTTATTAGTCATCATTGTAAATGCAGTGGTTGATCAACTAGCTCTTGTAGAAACTGCATCATGTACATCATCTGATGTTCAGTGTTCGGCAATAGAAGATTGTAACTTACTTTTGAGTTCTAGGTAATCTGTCCAACATAGCAACATGTGATATTGAAGTACTCCAAAGGCTTCAATCATGAATTCCCTACATAGCAAAGGCTATATATGTGACAACTACACTCATGTCTATTCTTGACTGAGTGTAGGTGCAGGTCACATGCATAAGCTTGCAATTCATCATCAAAACTGTATTTACACATCATTCAATCCAATTTAGATTGGTATCTCAGTTTGTAGATGTGTCAAATACAAAAAAGCTCGAAAAAAACTTCCATTGCTTGGTGGAACTTACCTTCAGAAATAGGACAATGAAAGAAAAATTCAATCTGAGCTTTAAATTCTTCTGATAATAGCATCTAACCATTATTAATCTGTTTCTAGCAACACCAGAATAATTAAGAGTTATTTGTCACACTGACTAGACAAACTTTGGTTCATTGTGTTAATTAATAAGGAGAGACTCTCTGTTCACCGAGTGTAGGTGCAGGTCACATGCATAAGGTTACAATTCATCATCAAAATTGTATTTACACATCATTGAATCTAATTTAGATTGGTATCCCAGTTTGTAGATGTGTCAAATACAAAAAAGCTCGAAACAAACCTCCATTGCTTGGTGGAGCTTACCTTCAGAAATAGGACAAGGAAAGAAAAATTCAATCTGAGCTTTAAACTCTTCTGAGACTAGCATCTAACCATTAATAATCTGTTTCTAGAATGACACCAAATTAATTAAAGAGTTATTTGTCACACTGACTAGACAAGCTTTGGTTCATTATGTTGATTAATAAGCAATGATTCAGAGACTCTCCGTTCACCGAGTGTAGGTGCAGGTCACATGCATAAGGTTATGATTCATCATGAAAGCTTGTATTCACAGAGTCATTACATCCAATTTAGATTGGTATCTCAGTTTGCAGATGTGTCAAATATGATAAAGCACAAAACAAACATCCATTGCTTGGTGGAACTTACTTTCAAGAATAGGACAATGAATGAAAATTCAGTCTCAGCTTTGAACTCTTCTGAGACTAACATCTAACCATCACTAGTCTGTTTTTAGAACAACACCAAATTAATTAAAGAGTTATATGTCACATTGACTGGACAAGCTTTGATTCATTGTGTTAACTAATAAGCAATGATTCAGAGACTCTCCCAGGTAATGTGGACCACATGGATGCCCATACTACAGGCCAAGGACTTGAACAACCGGTCCATTGTTGGAGCTTTGCATAATACTACTTCCGAGAATAAAGCTTCCAGAAAACTTGATAAAATAATACACATTTAGATATAAAAATCCTTTATGTGCTTACCTATACAAACTCTTGAGTCTTCAAACAGATGTTCAGCAGGAATTTGAACCCATTTGTAAAATATTGCTGTTGAGCCCGTATTTGTCATCCTGACAACAAGGTTAACAAGTTGTCCTGTTTCATGGAAATGTTGACGTTACTGACCAGAGTGGAAATCGAATTAAAAGCACTACTAGCTCTTTCTTTCAGCGCAATGTACTTGATTCCAGGTCTCTACAATAGACTCAAACAACCAATACTACAAATATGTTTTACATATAAATTTATCTTCCATCTATTAGACATACTTTGAGCTGCCAGTCATAGCAGAAGATATATCATCGCGCACAACTTTATTTCTATACCAAAAATGCTGTTTCAGCCTCCGAATTTGAAGTGCAAGCCATCGATTTTAAACACTTAACTAACACTTCGGACATGAGTAGAAAAGATCTATTCAAGAAAATTAAAGTTGATGGTGCAATATTTTGATCATGAAAACAGGAATACAGAGAAAACCGTAACTCTAGGTCAAAAAAAGAAATAGCAATGTCCTTATTCCTTGATTAATCAGGGACTCGTAGCTTATTTATATCCTACATTTTATGCAGAAAAAACCGTTTTCACATGCAGTAGCTGGTAAGGTCTATGGCTTTTGCTATGAAAGTACATCTTTGAAATCATATTATCGTCGTCAAAGAGATCAGTCTTCTGTGTCTTCAACGGTATTAGTCCTTTTCACCTAAAGCAATCTTTCGAAAATTTTAAAATGACTCAATTTTTTAATGTCTAGACCATTGCAAATCTATCAATTTGTCAAAAAGCGAGATGGGAATCGAACATTGCCTGGTTTTCCTAAAAACAGCAAGGCTGATGGGCTTATCTGCAGATGAGGTCCCCTGATTTCCTGTAAACCTGTTTCTGCATGTTCCTGAGCAGAAAAATTTCGTCTCTCTTAAGTTTCTGAGAATTGGCACTTCCCTAGACACCTGGCTGCCTAAGAAATCACTTTTTCAAGTACCACATGTAATGAGGCAGCATTTCCACCAAATCCATATCAAACACTAAATAGAAAAGAGAATCTCAAAAAGCAACCACAGAATAAGCAAGTAATTCAATTTTATATCTAGACCTTCAATTAGGAGGTACATAGTGTCCATTAAAACAACATATCCTCAAGTATACAGGAACATACTTCATCATCCTTTGCACATCCACCCAAGTCTTCATTTAGTGAAGATGGCTTTGCACAACGATTTTTGAAATTGTGTCCTTCCACCTACGTTGAAATGAGAGTTAAAAGTCAATACTTCTATATCAACCATGCCTTTGTCTTCAATAGACTTTGTTCTTGAGAACCTATCTTCCCTTCTGTCTATATAAGCGCACGCCGCATATGTGTCTTCAATGACATGACATTACAATAGTTATACCTAAAGCAGCACACAAATGCCATAGATACTGAAAGAATCGTAGATATACTATGAAAGTGTACTCTACTTCTTGAATTCGAGTTGAAAATCACAATCTCTTGCTGAACATAAAGCTACAGATGAGAACAATACTCAATAAGCTATGCTAAAGCTTTACTCTCAATCAAACAACTACACAAATAAGGCCTCATTGACCTATTTATAGTCCAATTAGAAGCTAGGGAACTGAGACCCTGATTAGGGCCTCAATTCTCCCAATGTCAAACATCTATTTATGCCTCTAGATTTTTAACACGTGCATGATTGCAAAAGGTTCCTTCTCATAGGTAGAATGCCTACACTAAGCAGGAGCTTTTTGCCTTCAAAAGCAACTGGTCTAGACTCTATTGTCCTGATAGAGGACTGTTCCCATGGCATAGTTACCACCAAGAATTCATGATGGCCATACCTAGATCAAACATCCTCATTCCTAATCCTTATCTAGTGGTAGGATGATCAATCTTGGAAAAATATTTTGCTGGTCCACTAGATCATCCATCCTAAGCAAAGGATATTTTGCTGGTCCACTAGATCATCCATCTATTTTTTATGGTGGTCATTCTATTCATTTTTTTATTATTAACACTTTTACTAACTTAGAGGATTGGTGCCCCCAAGGGAACTTACTAGGCCACAAAACAATGATACATGTGCACTATCAAACAATAGCTCTATCTAATGGTCTATACTCCTAGAGGGAGATAGGCCCTCGGGTAGACACTTAGGAAAAACGATAGCAAAATTTTGATTAAGCTTCCTAAAAGCTTTGTAGTTGGTAATCTTTAGGAAGCCCTAGAACAAAATGTAAATGAGAGTATGGGTCGATTTGATTAACAGATAGAGGCAAAACTTCTTGAAATTCCTACAAATAGGCATCTAATGGCCTACTCCCCATATGCACATTGGTGAACGCCGATAGTGCTCAAAGTCATCAAGAACCAAGAGAAATGCCGACTTAAAGGCCTCTTGAAAAGCATCCCAAGCGGTGGGGTTATTGGCCCTTTCCTTCAGATCTTGCCACCATGTGTACACCTCCCCCATAAAAACATGATAGCAGTAGCGATCTTGGTACTGTATGGTGAGTCGTACATGGAAAAGTGGCTATTCCACCAATCAAGCCACGACAAAACCACATTGGGGTGCTAGTCCTTGTCGCTCGATTAAAATTCAGAGTTAAAGATGAGTTATGGGACAGAAGGTCGTGGTTGCCTTTGGCATCGGCATTCAAGCTCAGCCGCCACATGCCTAGATTGCATGTCTAGGATTTGGTTTTGCAACGTGTTAATGGCCTTGACAAAATTGAAATTGGTACAACTCAGGTGTAGGTCTTGATGAGGAAGTTCCTTCACAAGGTACGTGTTACGAGCTCGTGACCAGTGCCGAACCCTAGAGAACACAGATAGGTCCAGCGTACACGACCAACAGGACAAGACAGTGTGAGTAGTGTGCCCCAGCACGGTCCATAGCCATGGCGGGCCTAACACAGCCTAGGGACCCTGTCAGCAGGATAGGGCCCCCAGTTAGATCCCGACGTGCAGTCGGCCACGTCTGTGACACGTGGCCGACACTTGGCAGTTGCATGCTACCAGTCCTCACACTGGGCTAGGAGGGGCTTACTCTATATGAGGGAGTAGGCAAGGTTGGGTGGATCAGTTAGTGTTTGCCCTACTGTGGTGTTAGGATCTATCACACTAGTATCAGAGCCATCTCCATCTTTGGGAGCTTAGTAGCAGCAGTAGAGAAAGCTATCAGAAGATAGGAAAATTCTCTCAGATTCTCAGAGAGGAATAGAGGAGGAGAATCGCTGTAGGTGCAGTCTTCAAACTCTTGAAATTCACTGAGAATTTACAGTTGTAGGAAGTAGAATTTCTTCTGTAGGTAAATCGCTGGAAAGGCAGCAATCTATCTCAGATTTCAGAGATCTGAAAGTAGATTTCAGAGAGGATTTAGAGTAGAAACCAGCGAGCAGGTCCATCGCTGTAGAATCAGCAATCTACCTATGAATTTCCAGAGAAATCCAAGGAAGTTTGAGGGGTTTTCAAGCAAACTTTCCTAGCAGGGCCAACGCTGGACAGGGAGGTGAAAAAGTGGAATTTCATCCCTGTTTTTCGAGATTTCTCAGGAGTTTGAACTTCAAACTTGTTTGCCACAGATTAGTGACCTACCAGCTCAGGTCAACTTAGAGATTCAAGCGGATTTTTGAGTTTTAATTTGAACAAATTGGGCCAGACAGGTTGCTGTCTAGACAGCGAGGGCAGGGACATCAAAAATTCCGGATTTTTTCTTGAATATTTCCGGTTTTTACTCAGTTTGTTGGAGCCCCACATCTGAAATCAGATCAGTCAGCTACTCAACTCAAGAACCGGGAAATTTGGCACTATTTTGGAGCTTCAAACTGGGATTTTCCGGGACAGCAGGTCTGAAATTTTGGGAAAAAGAGCTGAGAGGGTTCCTCTTTGTATTTTCTTTGGAAGTACAGTCCTCAGAAACAACTAGGTCATCTTTCCTTTCCCTTGTACAGTTGTAAATTTGTCTTTTTGACTTTTTTTATCAGAAGTTAAGGTACCTCTCTTTCAGTTCTGAAAATGACCACTCCTCAGGGACCTGATCAACCCCCGGAGAGAGGCTTCGACGAACTTGAAACAGAAGCCTTGGCTTACAGTAAAGGGAAAGAACCTATGGAAATGGAAGAACAGGAACAGTTCGTCGAAGAACTCGACGAACTGGTTACCAAGGAGCAATTTCTCCATTTGGTAACAGAAGTGGATGAACTGAAGTTGGCATTAGCCAATTTCAAATCCAGTGTGGACGACTCGTTCGCTGAACTGAAAGGTTTGATTTTAAGTTCCGCGAAAGGAAGTCTTCCCTCCACTTCTCAGTTATCCCCTTCTCCACTTCCATCAGTTTCGGGTGAGACTTTGCGGTCTCGCCCCAGTGTTTTTAAAGATTTAAAGCCTCCTACTTTTAATGGAGAAGAGAAGGATAGAAATGCAGACATTCTACAAACCTTCCTCAGCAAATGGAAGAAGATTCATGCTCTTAAACAGACCCCTGACCATTTGCAAGCAATTGAAGCCAGTCTTTCCTTAGGGCCCATGGCCTATAAGTGGTGGTTAAATCTCCAGGAGACAGGGCAGACTCCCCGGTCATGGAAAGCTTTTGAAGAAGCTTTCCTAAGAGAATTCCTACCAGAAAATGAACTTAATAGAGCCTGGGAAGCCTGGGAAAGAATAGTAATGGACAAGCCCCAAATCCAATATATCTCTTAGTACCGAGAAGCAATTTTGAAAATTAAAAATATGGATGATTATCAGAAAATCAGGGGATTTGTCCGAGGCCTCAAAGATGAATATAAAGTAGAGGTCCAGAGAAACTCGCCTACTACCCTTGAGCAAGCTCTCAGATATGCTCAAATCTATGATGATTCAATGGGTAGGAAGATGGCGAGATAGCAGACCCTTTCTGAGAAGCCTCCTTAGAAAGACTTTCAATTTAAAAAGAAATTTTTAAAAAGAAAGAAAGAAGAAAAATTTAAAAGTGAAGCTCCTCAGAAACGCCCTTCACTCATACATCCCTTAAAACCAGAAGATTTTGAGAAAGCCAAACAAGAACGTTTGTGCTTTGTGTGTATGGGCAAGGGACACACAGTGAGACAGTGTCCCAAGGGGCCTTTCACTAAAAAAGATTAAAAAGATAAGAAACAAGTTCATCCTGTTCAGACTGTAAGTTTCCCCAGTGACTCGGCAGCTTCCGAGATCAAAGTGTATCATGAAGATCATCAACACTGTTCAGAGCTCTGTCAGCTAATCGGAGACGAAGACCATCAGGTATTCTTATGTGACTTTCAGTTTATTCCTGAAGTTTCTATTTCCAGTTCTATACAGCAGAAAATCAGTAAATTAGAAACTTTATTGTCTAAATTTAGAGATGTTTTTCCTGAGGATTTGCCACATGGTTTGCCACCTAGCAGAGAGGTAGATCCTGTAATAAACCTAGTACCAAGTACAGCACCTGTTTCTAAATAACTAGGCAGTTAACAGATTATCTTGGGAAAGGCCAAATTCAAACCAGTAGTTCACCATGGGCCTCACCAGTCCTATTGGTGAAAAAGGAGGGATCTATGCGTCTTTGCGTAGATTACAGAGCTCTCAATAAAGTCACAATTAAGAATAAGTACCCTATGCCTCGGGCAGACGAGTTGTTTGACCAACTCAACGGGGCTAAGTTTTTCAGTAAAATAGACCTCAGATCGCGATATCATCAAGTCCGCATAAAGTGGGAAGATGTCTCGAAAACAGCTTTTAGGACTCGTCACGGTCATTATGAGTTTAAGGTGATGTCATTTGGGCTCACAAATGCTCCAACTACCTTTACGACCTTGATGAACAGTGTCCTCAGACCATACTTGGGTAAGTTTGTAGTCGTATTTTTAGATCACATCCTCGTCTACAGCAAAACGAGGAAGGAGCATCTAAAACACCTCAGAAAGGTGTTTCGACTGCTCAAAAAGCATAAGCTTTATGCTAAACAATCCAAGTGTGAATTCTTCGTTGAAAAAGTAGCATATTTGGGTCACATTATCTCGTCAGATGGGATTAAGGTGGACCCAAATAAGGTTAAAGCCATACTCAGTTGGCTGAGACCTCAGAATATTTTGGAACTTCAGATCTTTCTTGGTTTGGCGGGATATTACAGACGATTTGTCAAGGAATATGCTCAGATAGCAATTCCCATGACAAATCTTCTTAAGGGGAAGGGAAAGGAGTTCATTTGGGAGTCCGCACAGCAAGAGAGCTTTGATGCTCTCAAAACAGCCTTAGCTACAGCACCAGTGTTAAAAGTCGTCGACCCCAATCAGCCATTTGTGGTCGAAACAGTTATTTAAATTCTACGGTCTACCTTCCGGCATAGTCAGCGACCGGGACAGTAAGTTTACTGGAAATTTTTGGAGGGCAGTATTCCATCATCTCCATACTAAACTTAAAATTTTTTATTTTGACTTCCAAAAGACCCCACAACCTGTGCAAAACCCAATTGACAGGAAATTTTACGACTTCCACAAATTTTGTAGCAAGAAATCGGTTGCTCCAAGTTTGCAGCCTATATCACAACACTACTCCGTGACTCTCTCAAGCTCATCAATATATAACCCAATGCTCCTCCATATATGATTTGAAAACTTCATCAATCTCAGTGTGTTATCGCGTCGCATCATCTTCATTGTTATGAACAACGTTACTCTACCCATTATCTTTTCTCTTAAGAAGTGGCATCATTACCTTTATCGTGTTTTCTTTGAAATTATCATTGATCATCAACCTCTTCATTATCTTTTATAGAGAAAGACCTCAGTGACCATCAATATCCTTGACTATAGTTTTTACAATCCTTTCACTATAATATTTTATATCACCCTAGTCATTTTAATGTCGTTGTTAACGTTCATGATGTTTACACTTCTGCACCACTACCCTCCTCTCCTCCACATCAGGTTTATTCCCTTGTTGATCATCGACTTATTCATTATGGTTCTATGTATCCCTAGCACACTTGATGTTCATTCTAAGTTGTTGTTTGATGCCCATTCTTTTCCGGTAGGTGGCCACTTTGGGTTTTAGAGGTCTTATGCTCGTCTTAAAGACCACTTCTATTGGTTCCATGAAGTCTGAGCTTGCTATACTGATATGTCAATGTACCTTCTGTGCACGTAACAAATATTCTTGTGTAGAGTTGGCCTATTCCCCACAGTAGTGGACAGATATTTAGACGGACTTTATCCTTGGCCTTCCCTGTACCCAGCTGTTAGAAAACTGACTTAATCATACAAGTAACCCAAGACAAGATTCCTATTGATGTTAGACTATAGTCATACACATGAGAGAGAACAACAATGATGAAGAGATGTACTCCAACTATGTCCCATTACAAATGAGGTAGGGCGCCAGCCTACATATATACTTTCTCTAAACTATGTGTAAGGTAAAAAGCAAAAAGCAAATAGCAAAAGACAAAAAGCTAATTGCTATAGTTACTACCTATATTGGGTAAACACCCAAGATGAGTTTCTAAGTGATAAAAGCAAATCCTATTCTAGTAGTAGTGCGCCCACCTACATGCATGACTAGAAAACGAATGTACTATAAATAGTAATGACCCTAAAATATGACTTACTATAAATGTAAAGGCCCCTATAATAGCACGCAGGCATGGCCAAACTATCACTAATCCTAAATGCATAACAAAAGTATGCATGTGTATCTTCCATGAAGCCCATGTAATGAAGATCCTCAATTCTGATGTAGAATTCATGATCAACTCTGATCTCAATGTCTTCATTACTCGATGTAGAACTTTCTTCGTATGATGATGTACAATTTCCTTTGAATGTCGATCCTTTTCGTATGAACCTGCTTCATATGACTTCTCAATGTCTTGCTTTAGTCTTCATGTCTCTTTAGTCTATATGTGTGACCACCATGAGTTCAACATATCACCCGATTCCTTGACTTCCTTTGAATCAAAGAACTTTGACTTGCTAGATCGCTGTAGATTGCCAATTACTGTTGGAAGTAATTGGTACACATGCAAGGAAGCATGTACATGTGTAGATTGTTGGGTCAACATGAAGATTGAGTTATAGTTGGAGGTTTTTGCATGCAAGTGAAGGTTTAGCAAGGCAATCACATGGAAGTTGAGGACGATTACATGCAAGGAAGCATGTGCATACATAGATTGCTAGGATGCAATGGCTGTGTCTTGTAGTAGGAGATCACTGAGGTTTAAGAAGGGAAAGAACTTTGATGCATGCTGAAGGAGATCTCAGGAGTAAGGATCGGCAATATGACTAGGAGTTGTTTGCAATCAGTTGCAGGTGAAGAAGGGATTCACAAGAGTAATTAGAACAAGGTTCGTCACAAAATGGAAGGGTTAACTCACAGGGAAAGGAAAGTCTACATGAAACAAAAGAGATGGTAGGGGAAGACAATCGGTGATCATGGTGTTGCTGAAGCTGTAGAAGCGGCTACCAACAAGCATACTGAAGGAAGGTCAACTTCAGACGTTCTAAGATTGACAAAGTTTTGTCGAGGTCGGAATTGACAAAGGTGCAAATTCTTAAGAGGAAGTTGCATGAGAAGTATAGACTATGAGTCTATATAGATAAATCGATATTCAAGAGGATGTTTTCACAGTTTCTTATCATGGTGGCAAATGATAAGTTTGTTGTTACAAGTGACAGGTGTGGCAAGCAGTGTGGTCAACATTCTACGTTGTATCGGTTTGGTTTCTATTCAAGTCATAGTAACTTGCTTATGTTGTAGAAACTTTCTTGTCTATCTGAACTAGTATCACTTCAGATTTATGAGTAATCGAAGTGATTGCTTGTTGTGGTTGTCATGTAATTCCTTTATACCATCCAAGTCATAGTTGATTTTCATGTGGTGGTACCAAGTGAGATCAATTCTATTTTGAGTTGGAGAAAGGTTCTAGAATCTATCCAAGTTCATGTTCTGTCATGTGGTAGATTCTGTTATAAGATTGGGAAGCCAAGGTTGTTGATTAGCCATTGAAAATCAACAGTACAAGTTGTTGTTTAGCTTCAAAAAAACAACATGATTAAAGTGGACGTACACCAAATTTGCATATGACAAAGTGTCAGAATAAATAGATATCAAGATGAAATGCTTTCTAGGTTGGAAAGTTGTTTGGTGCAAGTGACTCTGTGTGTGAGATAGAGGTAAGAGATTCCATGGAAAACATCATGTCAAGTACTTTGTGTGAGAAAGTATTTGAAGGGGAGTATCAGTTACTTTGGGTGAGGAATTATTGTATACATTTATCTTTCTATTAAAAATGCTCTTTTA
The DNA here is from genome assembly GCA_029204225.1 of Diphasiastrum complanatum. Lineage (NCBI taxonomy): Eukaryota > Viridiplantae > Streptophyta > Lycopodiopsida > Lycopodiales > Lycopodiaceae > Diphasiastrum > Diphasiastrum complanatum. The sequence continues at coordinate 48,953,347 of CM055096.1, forward strand.
CTTGCTTTTTTGGTTGGTTAATGGATGATATTCTATTCTATTTGGAGTGAGTGGTTGGAATGCAAACATGAAGTGTACATCCAGGGGGAGTAGTTCAACCAAAGTCCATCAAGTTCATCACAAATGGTAACTTATGAGAGTACCATGGGTTCAATTCAAGGAATTGACACAAGTGGAGCCGACTACTTATGAACAGGTTTCTAAAGTGGGTGTTGATGTATGAGATTTGATGTTGACATTTGTAGATCTATTTCATACTTATGGTTATCATGATGGTGTTACTGTAAACAAAGAGGATTATTTTTTCTTTATGAATGTTGGGGAGATCCTTACATTTGTGGTAGCTTGAAAGATGTTCAAAGAGACCAAGGGAGTCAATCTTCAAGCAAAGTTATCAAGGTTAAGGCAAAAGTTGTCATGTCTACATTATTTGATTCAGGGGGATAGTGTTCTGACCAGTAGTCACCTGTCTCCAACATGTATCGATAGCTCTCCAACACTAGCAATTCCTGGCTAGTGTTCCTTGGATCTTCATGACTTGTAGAAAACTATGTAGCCTGTTTTTTTCTTAAGTGAAAAACTGCAGTACCAGCTTTGTAGGTCAGCACTCTTGCAAGGGAACAGCTTCTGATATCTCCCCTTCCAGCGAACAAGTTCAGATCTGTGGATAGCACCAACTAACTCTCAAATCTGCTTCTCAGCGATTTGTCACCCGGAAACAGTTCTGCAGGCAGCGGCTCGAAGGCACTAGATTGGTCTGATGCAACTGTAGCAATCCAGCCAACGATCAGGCAGCAATGATCCGGCTCAGCGATCAGTCAGCAATGATCCAGCTCAGCGATCAGTCAGCAACGATAAGGTCTGACCATCAACAAACGGATCTGATAGACAGTGATAAGATACCCTGCATGCAGCGATCAGATTCCAGCGCAGCGATTGTAGGCAGTGACAAGCTGTAAGTCTGATCCAGCTCAACGATTAGGTCAGTTTAAAACTTCCCTCTTATGATCCAATCTTCTTCCACGTTGTGTCATAACAACGTTTTCTCCACACTTTGCTGCCCTACAACAACCTAAAATTTGAGGAAGATTTCTCCTCTTGCAGCTCAGCTCTTTTTCTTGTACATTGGATCTTCTCCCACAAAGCTACCACTGTTGTAGTTGAAGATCAAACTTGAGAGCTGGCTAGGGACACCACCTGCACCTGTTTTTCTCCTTGAAGATGATGGCCAAATCAATTCCTTGTGAATTGATTCCGATTGTTGGAGTACCTCCTTGTTCTTTCGAATCTTAAACCACGCTCTGATACCATGTTAGAAAACCGACTTGATCATACAAGTAACCCAAGACAAGTCCTATTGTTGTTAGACAATAGTCATACACATGAGAGAGAACAACAATGATGAAGAGATGTACTCCAACTATGTCCCATTACAAATGAGGTAGGGCGCCAGCCTACATATATACTTTCTCTAAACTATGTGTAAGGTAAAAAGCAAAAAGCAAATAGCAAAAGACAAAAAGCTAATTGCTATAATTACTACCTATATTGGGTAAACACCCAAGACCCTAAAATATGACTTACTATAAATGTAAAGGCCCCTATAATAGCACGCAGGCATGGCCAAACTATCACTAATTAATCCTAAATGATAACATTAGGGGTACTAAAGTAAACATTAACTCTAACACCAGCATGGTCATGACTCATGTATGGTGGTGGTTGAATGGTTCTTGAAGCAAGCACTTTTCATACCAATTCGTAGCACTATTACAGCGAAGCAGTGTGCCCACTTATTCTTGTCAGAAATTTTTTGGCTACATGGTTTTCTTTGTTCTATCCTCTTTGATCAAGATAGTAAGTTTACTTCTACTTTGTAGACGAAGCTTATGCACAAATGCACACTTACAACACATTCAACAACGTTATCATACAGCTGTAGACCGCCATCATCGCCATGTTCAGTTTCAGATTAGTGATATGGTTTACTTTTGACTTTGCTTTTCACAATATCATTTTGTATAGAGCCATGCTTCTGCTAAGAAGCTTGCATTGTGTTATTATGGGCCTTACCGAATCTTGGAGTGTCTCAGTCCTATGACTTATCGCTTGCAGCTACTGCCTTCTACATATGTTTGAGATATTTTCCATGTCAGCCTCTTGCATTCTGCTATTGAGGATGACAACACTTTTCTTAATGATCTTGAGCTTTTTCCTTTCCTGCTAACTGCTACACTTCAAGTTCGTTCCAGCATAGTCGACACTGATGGCAAGGTTAGTTTCTGGTACAGTGGGATGGTCATCCTATTGAGGCTACTTGGGAACCTATTGATGTTTTTATCATACTCCATTGGTTGTAGATCAAGCTCGTGCTCTTGCTGCTCTTGTTCCATCCTCTACATCTGCTCCAATTGCTGATCCACCTAGACTATCTGCTACATGACTATCTTGCACCATGTAGTGCGCTCTTTACAGGGGTCTTGCACTTCCCTTTTGGGGCTTGCTAGTTAGCGGGGTTAAGAAAAGCATGGAGAGGAGTGGCAACAGTGGAAAAATGAGGAACAGGACGGCGGAGGAGAGTGGCTAAACTAAGAAAGATATGAAAATGGTGAACAATAGTAGGCGGAGGCCAAGCTCAATTGACCTTGACCTTTCGAGGGTCAAGCCGAATACAACATCACAAACAAGAACGACAAAGGAACACAATTTGGCAGACAACTGATAAACGACAAGTAGATAGAAAATAGAAGAAAGAGGAGACAAGTGTTGGGAAAGAGAAGTGCTAAAAATAAGAAATATCACCAAAATAAACAAGGACACAATGACTAATGAGGGGTCGATAACATTATTCATAACATTCTAGAAGGTAGGGGGACCATTAGTAACACCAAATGGAAGGACACAAAACTCATAAAAACCAAGGTGAGTACGAAAGGCAGTCTTATATTCATCAGAAGGGTGCATCCTAATTTGGTGATACTCGAAACAAAGGTCAACCTTGGAAAAAATATTTTGCGAGACCAAGCTAACCAAAGAGGTCATCCATGTGATGAATGGGGTACTAGTTATGAACGATCAACTTATTCAAGGCACGATAGTCAATACAAGCGTTTGGTTCCATCTTTTCTTATCAACAAGCAGAATAGGGGCATCAAAGGACTATAACCGGGAATGATAAGCCTCGTAAAAGTTCAGAAACTTTGGCTTGGACCTTATCACGCTTGACTCTAGACGTCCTATAAGGAGGGCAGGAAGGAGGAGTGGGGCACCAAGAAGCAAATCAATATGGTGGTTAGCATCACCTAATGGTGGTAGTCAAGAGCAACAATAAGTCAGAAATCATCTGAGGCACAAGAACTGATGTCATAGTAGATGAAGTAGCAATTGAAGCACTCTAGACAAAGAGAAAAGCAACACAATGAGCCTTCAAGAGGCTGCGCATAAACTGCTTCCCAATAACCAACGCCCCTAAGAATCAATACCATGAAGTGAATGGGTCACAGTATGATGTGAAAACATAAGTGTCTATCAAGTCAAGACCAATGTAACAGCACCAAGTGATGCAAACCAATCTGCACCAAGGATGACATCATAGTGCTCCATAGGGATAGCAGAGAAATCTACAAGGCCAATAAACTCCCCAATGCTATACTCCAACCCTTGGAACATCTTAGTACTAGCAAAGGAATGAGAACTAGCAACCTTGATGCACAAAGTTCGTGTAGCTGGAACAAGAGGAGCACAGACCAGAGATAAAATATAATTGCTCAAAAAGGAGTGAGTGCTGCCAGTGTCTACCAAGACAATAAACTCACACCCAGCAATGCACACACACAATTGAATAGAGCGAGGACCAAGCCATCTAGCCCAAGTAGCATAAGCAAGCTGAGCATGGCAAGTAGCAGGAAGGGTATCATCAATAGGAGCAAAAGCATCAAGAACATGGTCGCACTGATCAAATAGCTAAATGTAGACATAAGAGTTATCAATATCAATGTCCTCAAGATAATAAACGACAATGCTAGTAGTAGGAGGCTGGCGGCAACTACAAGCAATATAGTCTGGGTTCTTATAGTGAAAATAGTGATGCTTCTCATGAATCTCAACGAACTCTGTGGGAGAATAATGATGAATGTAAACAAGACAAGGTACAAGAGGTTGAGAAGAACTGAGACTAGAGGTGAGAGGAGTGATAGAGGTAGAAGTAGAAGATGTGGGAGTAAGAGATGTTAGGACTGCCACTAGAGCAAGAAGTGGTGGAGCGAGAAAAAGGAGAAGAAGCAGGATACTTATGTTGTAAGATAGCAGCAAGTGAGACAACATCAACAAGTGTACAAGATGAGAGGTGACAACATCATAATGTAAAGCACCACGTAAACCAGCTACATAGCAAGAAATAAGCTCAGCAGCCTATTATTTGAGAAAAGGTAGGAGAGCTAATAAATTGCAAGACCTAGCTATGGAATATCTTAACTGCAATACTAGATCAACCATGAAAGCTTGAGAAAGTTAGCTATGAAAAACATCAAAAAGGAAAATTGCTCAAGCACCTCAAAACACCAAAACTAAGAAGAGAGAATGAATTGCTAGAGAGAGAGAGGGGAGGGCATGGGTCCTCCAAGTCCTCTATGAGGAAGCACCTCACGTGCATGCATGGATTGTATAGGTGGCAACCATATGAGTGAGCTAATTGGTCAAGTGGGCCATTTGCACTAACTTAGTTAAATTACAAATAGAAGGCCCCCATGTGTTTAATAAATAACATGCCACATGAGTAATGTACAACTTATAATAACATTAATGCTTAGCCAAAGGGGCAAAATAGGCATTACTCTTCTGTATACCCCCTTAATGGCAAATTTATTTAAGCTAACACCTAACAATGTTCTGAACTTCTCAAACTTACCTTTACTAAGTGGTTTAGTATATATATCAACAATCCAATTGTTTGTGTCGCAATATGTTAGCTCAATCTCGCCATTGTCCACTTTCTCTCATATAAAGTGCTAGTTCACCTCTATATGTCTTGTCCATGCATGGTAGACTGGATTTCTTGCAAGCTGAATGCAACTTTGGTTATCACAATGTAAAAATGTAGGTCCTACTTGAGCAAACAACATATCATAGTAGGCGTCGTAACCAAATACCTTCACAGGCGGTCCTCGTAGTCACCTTGTACTTAGCTTCGGTAGATGATAAAGTAATAGTATGATGCTTCTTGTTGCACCATAAAAATGGCCCTTGAACCAAGGCCAAAGCAATAGCATGGGTCGATCTCCAATCGTCTTTATCACTTGCCCAATCTGAATCTAAATAACCCTCCAGCTGAAGATCACCATCATCAGTATATCCAATCCCATAGGTCACAGTCCCTCTCACATAACGTAGCATCTGCTTCCCTGCCTTGAACCTTCCAATGTGATTCATTAGATTTACTCATAAATTGAGTTGCAATCCCAACCGCATTAGCAATATCTAGGCTAGTGGTTGTAAGGTAAATCAGGCTTCCCACTGATTGACAGTAGAGAGTACCATTTGCAAACGAAGGACCACCATCCTTTGCTGGCTTGTTGCTTGTATCCATGGGTGTGCTAATTGGCTTGCTTTCTTGCATATTATATTTCTTCCAACTTTTCTGTGCATGCTTTGCCTGAGAGATAAAAAGACAACGCTTCCCTTTCCAAAACTCAACTCCTACGCAATAGTGCAACAAACCAAAGTCTTTCATCTGAAACTCACAAAAAAAATCTTCCTTAATAAAAGCAATAAGTTTTTTATTGCTTCTTGTGATGAGTAAGTGATCCACATAGAGCACAACAACAACAAAGCCTTCACCTTCCTGTAAGACATACAAATTGCAGTTAGGCCCTCTTTTCAAATCCTTGCGTTGCGAAGTACTCGTCAATTCGGCTGTACCAAGCCATTGGCGCTTGTTTGAGTCCATGCAAGCCTTTTCTAAGCCTGTAAACCAAATGCTCTTTGCCTGTTATCTCAAACCCCTGCGATTGCTCCATATAAATCTCTTCTTGAAGTTGCCCATTGAGGAACGCACTCTTGACGTCCATTTGATGGACATCCCAATCAAAGTATGAGGCTAAGGCTAATATGAACCTGATAGATGTCATCTTAGTGACAGGTGCAAATCTCTCATCATAGTCAAAACTGGGCCATCGATCCCCTAATGAACGTCTTGATCGTGCTTATGTCCCAATTTCACCCTCTTATGCTTGGCCAAATTGAGGTCTCGAACTAGCATGTTCAAGTTCTTGCTTTGCACTTGCTCTTGAGGCTCACAGGACTCTATTCTAGGCTCCTCATCCATGGAATCAATCAAGGGTAGAAACTCTGAAGTTCCATCTTTCTCTTGCTCCTGTACTTTGGGTGAATGGTCTACGTCAAAGATGACGTCTCGACTTATGATTTTTTCCGTGTTCTCGAGATTATACAGAAAATAGGCCTTCTCACCTTCGCTATACCGAAAGAAGATACACTTCATGGATTTTGCATCAAGTTTCTTCCGCAAGTCCTTAGGTATGTGTGTATATGTTGTGCACCCAAATGCTCGAAAGTTTCCCACTTTGGGCTTGTTGTCGCTATACTAGATACACTTAGGTCTGATTACTTCACTCACTTTGGTTGGGCTTCTATTCAATAGAAAAACAGTAGTTGCTACTGCTTCTGCCCAAAAGAAATTCAGCAACCCCTTTGCCTTAAGCATGCTCCTCACACACTCAACCACAGACCTGTTTTTCTACTCAGCCACACCATTCTGTTGTGGTGTATGTGGAGTGGCAAACTAACACCTTAACTCACATGCATTGCAAAAATCTTTGAACTCATTAGAAATGTAATCACCACCTGCATCTGACATGAGAGTCTTTATCTTCTGTGATTCTCCACCAAAGCTTTCCATTGTTTAAAATATTTGAATGCAACACACTCTTGATTACCTTCACCTTTCCTAATGATAGCTTCACTAGAACTGTGCCTTTTCCCCTCACCTCATGTGTAGAGTTGTCTCCAAGGCAAACTTGTTATGGACAGATTCACAGATATTGGCATCAATGAAGCATATAAATAAAAAACAAGGCAACATAGACTAATCCGTACAAGAATAGTTAAGAGACATCACATCAAATCATACCCATAGCCCTACAAGCAATGGACAGTAGAAACCTAATTAGGACTAAGAGAATGATCAATATCATAAGGAAGCAAATTGAATGACGATATCTCCGACATATACCCATAGAAAAGCCCTAAAAGAAAGCTTCTAGCAGCTAAGTTAATCACACCAAGGGACCCCCACCCACTCCATAATCGTATAGTCACAACAAATAAATGAATAAATGGGCCATATGCTAGTACATGAATAAAAAAGAGCCCAAGGCACAACGTAAAGTAATAAAAGTAGGACACAGCAAATGCAATAAGCCAAGTCCATAACTAACAAAATTTAAGTTCAAAAGACATAAATACCATCCATATTTCTCAAACACTATCACACGTAATAGATGCACAAGCCAAACTTACCATCAAAACCCAAACAAGTTGGCAAAGTTCAAATCCTAATCTAAATGCTTAGCAAGTGCCAAATACAAAAACTCAAACATTTATTCATCAAAAAAAATTGAATTTTCAAAACAAACCTTGCAATATCTTGTAAGTTTGTCTAAATTGTTACCATAAACAACGAACTATCCAAAACAACTAGCACCCTCCAATTTAGCAGCATAATTTGAGAAGGATTAACTTGAAATCCTTTGAAATTTGGCAGACATTTTTTTGCACCTTTTCATAAACATTTCAAAAAGGCCCCATCTATTGTTGGAATTTAAATGGAATTGCTTAAATTACCAAAGGTTACTTTGACCCAAAAGGTCGAGAGTTGTGTAACCATGGTCATTTATTATATTAGGCCTACTAAACTTAGAGTTAGCTAAGTTAGTATGAAATTAACTTGGTAGTGTGACATTAAGTATCCCAACTTGACATATTGGAGGTACCTTATTCTTTCTATGTAACTTACAGAAAGTTGGATAGTCAATAGTCAAGTAGTTGGACAGCCAATAGTCAAGTAGTTGGAAAGCCAATAGTCATGTAGTTGGATAGCCAATAGTCATGAAGTTAGATAGTCATCTTGGACTATATATATGTGTGCATCCCATTTGTATGAGACACTTTTGTAAGCAATACTGACTATTCTCCTTGGCTGTCCACAAGTTTCTACAAGAGGGTTTCTAGCCATCTCTCTTTTTCTTTTGAGAATGCTTTGTGTGATTGAATAGTTAAGATTTTGGATCCTTAGGCTTCTATTTCCTACATGGTATTAGAGCCTTTAGGTGATCATATTGCTTGCAGGAGGGCGCCCAATAGGAAGCTATCTTCTTCCCCTTTTGGTTGCAGAAAATCATCAAGCTGCTGATTTTTGCAGGAGAAGAATCTGTTCATCTTCTTATAGCTTTTTTGCAGGGATTTGCAGGGCACCTTCACCTATTTGAGAGCTAGCAGTAGGGCGCCCATGCACAAACCAATTGCATGTGATCTTGACTCAATTACATACTGAAAATTTTAGATTTACTTCTTAAATGTGTTTTGGACACATTTCTTGCTGAAATTTCTTTGTTGGTGAGCTTGGAGTAGGGCGCTACCATCAACTCTATATGCACATAGTGTGCACTCTTTTCAGCCACAAATTTCTAGTTTTGGTTTTGGCTTCATTCGAAGTCTACCTATTTGTGAGCATTCTGTATTTTTGTGCAGAAATCAGCCACCTATTTCATTACTTGTTGAGCAAATTGCATGTGGAGTATTGCAATCTATTGTGCTCATAATTTCAGCTTTGAGGTTGCTGCCCTTTGAGTAGATTTTGTCTTGGCTACTACAAGCTGATTTTTCTGTTATGGCTAAAGAATCAGAGTCTATTGGTTCTTTATTTAATGAAGATAGGCTGGATGGCACAAACTATTTCTTGTGGTGCTACATGATAAAGAACCTTCTAATTGCTAAAGGTTTGTGGGAAGTAGTTAATGGTGACGAAGAGAGGCCGCCTACCTTGGCACCTATTACACCATCTAGAACAACTACTTCTTCATCTACGGAGGTGTCTTCCGATGAGCAAAAGAAGTGGGATCGACGAGATGCACAAGCACATTCCGTCATTGCATTATCAGTGAAGAGATCTATCCTTCCTCATATTAGATCATGCAAGACTGGGAGACTCTTGCGAAGATGTTTCAAGTAAAGAATGTGGAAAAAGTGGTATATCTTCGAAATCAACTTTCTATCTTGAAGATGCAAGAAGGTGATTTTCTTACAAACCACTTGACGAAGATCAAGGATCTTTGAGAGGAGCTTCTTAGTATTGATGAGGTGATTGAGAACTTACTCTCAACTCTCTTCCTAATTCTTACCTTCCATTTGTGTCATCATTGAGCATTTCTCTTAGGGGACAGCAAATCTCCTTCGACAAACTTGTTGGCTTACTTCTTCAAGAAGAACAAACAAGGATCAACTTTGGTGAACAAGAAGATCAAGCTTTCTTTGCAAAAGACAAAGGCAAAGGCAAGTGGAAAGGGAAGCCTTCTTTCAAAACTTCCAAAGATGATCAAAAATCTAAGGAAGCTCAAGATCAAGGCTCCAAGAAGAAGGGTAAGTGCCACTATTGCAAAAAGTTTGGGCATCACATCAAAGAATGTAGGAAGAGGCTTGCAAAGGAAAAAGAAAAAGGTAACGATACAAGTACCGCAATCATTACTTTAGAACAACAATTTAATAAGGAGGATAATCTTTTCAATAATGATTATGCTTTTGTCACTAATAATCTCATCTCTCCTCAAGTCGAGATTTCTGCCACTTCAAATCTTGCTGGTTTTTCAGCAGAAAACAGCTCATCTTCAGCTTTACAAGTTGCTGTTTTTTCATCTATTGATTGGGTGATTGATACTGGTGCCACACGCTATATGACTTATCACAAAGAGGTCTTCACAAAGCTTGTGAAAGTGCACGGTGGAAGCAAGATTCGAGGTGTTAATAACACGTCTTATCCTATCAAAGGTATTGGAGTGATCCCCATTATCTTACCCAATGGTGAGGAGAAGTACATTCGTAATGTACTTTATGTTCCAAAAATAAAAAAAAATCTCATTTCGGTCTCTACAATTATGAACCAAGGAATGGTTGTGGAATTCAAAGAAGACAAATGTCTTATCAAAGACCCAAAGAGATCTCTTATGATCATTGCTTCGGGAACATTATGTGGTGGATTGTTCCTTATGGATACCTATGAGCGAAGAGCTTCATCATCTTTTTGTCTTGTTGCATCAAGTTCACATTCTTTGGAGTTGGCTGAATTATGGCATGCTAGGTTTGGACATCTCAACTTTGCTAGCTTGAAGATGTTGAAGATTTCAAACCAAAACTTGTGAGGTAGGCCCTTTGCCTTGAGCATGCATCGAGCCATCTCCATGATAGTGCGATTCTTTCTTTCGGCAACACCATTTTGTTGAGGTGTGTAAGGGGTTGTCATTTGATGATGGATACCTTTGCTTTGAAGATAAGTACCGAACGTATTCTTTATATATTCCCCTCCTCGGTTGGTACGTAAGATCTTTAAAGAGTGCCCAAACTGGTTTTCTATTATTGCTAGAAAATCCTTAAAGCGTTGAAAAACTTCAGATTTTGCCTTCATAGGATTAATCCATGTAAATCTTGAAAGGTCATCAATAAAAGTAACAAAGTACTTACACCTTCCAATGGATTTGGTCCTCATTGGACCACATACATCACTATGAACCAGATCAAATTTGCCATCAACTCTAATAGTTGCATCAATTGGAAAAGCTTGCCTCTGAAATTTTCCAAGTATGCATCCTTCGCATACATGTCCTTCGGGATGCTCAAAATTAGGAATGTCTTCAACCATATTGACATTAGTAATCGGTGTCCTACTAAAGCCTTGAAAGTATTAACTCCTTATGAAGTTTGGTATGGTAAGAAGCCTACTGTTTCTCACTTACGCATCTTTGGTTGCACGGCTTATGCTTTTATTCCCGATAAGCTGAGAACCAAGCTTGATGATAAAGGAGTTAAATGCATATTTGTTTATGGTAAGAAGTATTTTCGAATAATGTGGGAGCCTATGATGGATTACAAGTCCATGTTTCGACTTATTGCCGAGTTTATGTTGGTTCCCTACTTCAGATGGAGCATGCAAATCCCCACCCTTTGACTTGATGCTTCATTATTACGCATTCTTTTCCTTTTATATGTTGGATATGATTGGGGATGAGATTTCGACTACTTCAGTGCGAAGTTTATTTGGCGACATGAAGTTCGGACAGCAAGTTGCATTTTTCTCTTTCGAGAAGTTACTTCATGTTATGTTATGCATTTCCATTTAAGGAGGGTGTTGGAATGTAAAAGAAATTGCTTACATTACCAAAGGTTACTTTGACCCAAAAGGTCGAGAGTTGTGTAACCATGGTCATTTATTATATTAGGCCTACTAAACTTAGAGTTAGCTAAGTTAGTATGAAATTAACTTGGTAGGGACTCATGGGTCCACTAGGCCTAATTGTGACATTAAGTACCCCAACTTGACATATTGGAAGTACCTTATTCTTTTTATGTAACTTATAGAAAGTTGGATAGTCAATAGTCAAGTAGTTGGACAGCCAATAGTCAAGTAGTTGGAAAGCCAATAGTCATGTAGTTGGATAGCCAATAGTCATGAAGTTAGATAGTCATCTTGGACTATCCCATTTGTATGAGACACTTTTGTAAGCAATACTGACTATTCTCCTTGGCTGTCCACGAGTTTCTACAAGAGGGTTTCTAGTCATCTCTCTCTTTCTTTTGAGAATGCTTTGTGTGATTGGATAGTTAAGATTCTGAATCCTTAGGCTTCTATTTCCTACATCTACTATGTTTTGTGGACTCACGAGTGCCGGGACCTTTGAGGTATGCAAATCTAATGTTTTCCTTCAAGGGATCACTGATTCTTTCCAATATTTTCTTCTTCTCAATATCGGCAGAGGGTTGTCAATTAGAGTACAATGTTCCAAATTTGAGCTTTTCACTTGTCCAATGATCCCGAAGGCTCAAGAAATTCATAAAGATACGACTTTCTTGAACAAATTTACAGCTAAACATGTGAGGTGAATTGTGCACCTAAACAAAATCGTCCAATAAAGATCTTATGATAACATATGTAGTTCAATCCTAACCTTGAAACCTTAAGTTCGAATCTACTAAGGTCTGGTGGGATATACAAGATTAAAACGTTAATATGTGTAGACAACAAAATTAAGATGAAAAAGTTTAAGTTTTTAAGAACTTGTTGAGGCAATCGAGTGTATCTATAGATAACATTATATTCATGAAAAGAGATAATAACCACATATTCAGAGTTGTATAGATCCTCATTAGATTTTGCTTCTTCCAAAAGCTGGCAATTTTCTCGGCGCATACGATGCAAGTGGTTATGCTCCATCAAAAGCTCTTCTTCTGTTTTACCACATTTCCTCATAACAAGTTGCTTTGACTCGTCATAATACTTGCATGCTCTTTCATATCGCCTGTAGTGCTTCCTCGGTTAAAATATGAGGCCTATTCTTCCATTATGTTATAAGGCATGGGAAAATTCTTCAGTTGAATGTTTCTAATTGGGAAACTTATAGGAAAAAACATTAGTACATATAAGATTGAACAATCTACTTAGGAGATAAGGGACTTCAATTAGATAATGAGCAACACACAAATTATCTCAGCCCGGGCATACATTGTTTCATAACATGCAAGCCTTTGAAAATCAGATTTCATAGTCCGTAATCTGACATGCTTAATGAAGTTTAGATTCTAGAAGAATATATTCTGCTAACATTTTCATTAAAAGTCACAATAACGACATGAGTTCTATCAGAAACTACCAAATATGTTAAGAGCATTTACAAAGGAGATAGAGTTACTTGAAAAGAGAGCTGAAATAAACATCTATACTTTTTTTTTAAAAACAGTTCAACCAAAATCACTATTTCAATAACCTATCTATCTCAATGGTGCTCGGAAAAATGTTCTCAAGAACCAAAAACAACATTAACTCGAAAACATGTTGGTTAGGCCCCTCAAAAAATGTCACTATTATGTCTAGAATATTAACTAACATTAAAAAGCAATCTTGCACCTTATGGAGTATTTAACCATCAACTCCATCATACATAGCATGGATCAAGTGCTATGACCTCCCTATCAATGCCCAAGACTATGTTAGGTTGCATGCACAAACATACATCCACATTAGCTTTCATACATTTGCAAAATGACAAACGTACTAAGCTTTTATCACTTCTCTGTACACTCAGTCAGGCTAGCACTGAAGAGCAATTAATGAAGTGCTGTCTTATTATTAAAATATACAACGTAGAAGCAAAAAATTTCACTTTATTGATCTCTTTAAAAAGTACGATGGCCAAACCCTAAGAGAGCACTGCTACAAGTTTCCTCTCAACCTTTGTTTCATAGAAATGAATGAGAATGCCTCTCCAAAGGCTCACACATCCAAACCCTCAAGCACAAACTAAAGTTTGATAGATCCTAAGTTGACAGGTGATGTATGTTAATCAGCCAGCAACAAATACCACTTAGCAAGGCCTTGACAAACAGGCAACTTTTTAGAAGTTGCTAAAATTGTCACACCTCCGTTGCTCATGTATTGGACCAAGTGCCCCATACAGCAGATGAGACATGTCCCTTTGACCAGATTACTCCTACATTTTAGTCAATCTAGTAGCATATAAATATGACCCAACACCCCTATGCCAACTATAGCACGTCAGTGATGTCACTTCAAACTAGTGAGCTTGCTATTTACGTCCATTTTACAAAATCACCACAATGATATCTACAATTTTATCCATTGTGAGAAGATTTCCTTAGTCTTACAACATCACAATGGATGATTGCAATTTTAGATTTTTATGATGGGACAGGGATATAGAAGCCAATGACATCCTATCTCTCCTAAAAGACCATCGTCCTTGATGGTAAATTGTGGGTATTGCGCATGCAAACTATGTAGTGTCCCAAGTAGCATCACTGAGAGGCCTAGCCCTGCCATGCAAACAAGCACCCATGGTGCAAATGATTATGCAATCACCTCTACCTTCGGTTCAACACTCTCACTAATTTGTGCATCACATGTCCATGCTCCTATAAAACAAACAAGTCCTTCAATCAACAAATTGTCTTCATCAGAAAAACAGGATGAATTCTACAATCTTGAGAAAACACTTATTTATAACCAGCATCATTTACCTTTTTAAGAAATTTCTCGGGTAAACACTAGTGTGGAGATAACTTATAACACTTCCCTATCTTTAGAGAAAACAAGTCCTTTTTTAATTGGAGGAACAAAATGTCTCCTTCCTCAAACTCTCTTGGTATGCAACTCTAATCAACATACATCTTAGCCCAATCCTTTTGCACCAAAAAGGCAGCAGACACTATTTCTAGCCACTTATGCAACGAGACATAGGAGAGTATGTCCAACATTGCACCGCTTGTCAAGTGAACAAGGCGGAGAGAGAGAGAGAGAGAGAGAGAGAGAGAGAGAGAGAGATAGCCATCCAAGTTTGCCCATTGGAGATTCCCCAACGTCGATGAGAGAGCATCTCAATGGATTTTTTGACTGGACTACCTAAGAATTTTACCTCGGAATTTTTTATTGGGGAGAAAAAGGACAGACACCAAGACGTGGTCTTGGCTTGGCTCGATTGATGAACTTCACATTTTTTCATGCACGATCTGCCAGACAGCTCCCGGATTGCCACTGCCATCATGTTTTTACGCGGTAAAGCTTACTCATGGTGGCAGGATCTTAAGGAGCGTGCTACAGTCCCAACTACTTGGGATGGGGGACGAAACCCTTGGATGTCTATTTGCAAGACTTCCAAGAAGCTGCTTCGCGGTTTGTTACCGCATTGACGAAGTTCTCCTCAAGCTGAAATTCATTTTGGCTTGCCCAAAGAGTATCAGTTAGAGGTCCGCCGCAATCAGCCACAATCCCTTGAGGATGCCGTGCATTTCGCTCGAATTTTCGACGATACGCACACAATAACTCGCAAAGAACAATAGAAGCCCGAATCCAAGGACAAACCCTCTTTGGGCCCTTCCTTTCAAAAGGGCAAAGAGAGAGTTGTTGACGAAGCTTCCCCTTCGGGAAAGAAAAAGAAGCGCCCTCGGTTGGAGAGAGCTGACTTTGACAAGGCCAAAAGCGGCGGGTTGTGTTTCTCCTGCATGGAGAAGGGGCACCTTTCGAAAGATTGCCCGAAGAAACGGAAGAAGGGTGGCTGCTCTTTCAAGGCTCTAGGTAATTCTTCTATTTCTTGTATTGATGTATCCTTTACAGATGAAACTGTATGTAGTAATTGTTGTTTTAATACCGCGGTGTTTGGACCTCACGACCTTATTCGTATGAGTGGGTTCGTAGGCAGCCAACCCGTTAGTATTTTGTTTGACGACAGTTCTACTCATAATTTTATTAATGCTAAATTGGTGCAAAAGCTACAATTGGCAACCGCACCAAGTGACCACAAGTACGTGGTTAGGATGGCAGCTGGTGGGGAGTAGCAAGGCTGGGACCAGTTTCTCCCCCACATGTCGTTGAAGACTCAGAACTAAGGTAGACTTAATCCTAGGCAAAGAATGGTTTTATGCTAGGAATGAGTCGTTAAAGAAAGATTATGTAACTCATAGTTTATCTTTCTTGCATAATGGCTCTATGGTTTATCTTAAAGGCGATGAGCCTGATCTACCTTTTGTAACTGCTCATGAGGCTAATCAATGTTTATTGGATTCTGAGTATCACTCATATTTATGTTATTTGTAAAATGAATCTTACATGGATGCTTTTGTTACTCATGATTTCAATATTGATGTATCGTCTTTCCCTAAAGCATCGTCTTTTTCAGATGTTAAATTAGAATCAACGCCTGAGGGCAAAATCTTTGAAGGACTTAGGGAGGAATATAGTGATATATTCCCTGAGCAGTTGCCTGAGGGTCTTCCCCCCTCTCAAGGAGTAGACCATCACATAGATCTCCTTCCCGATAGCTCGCCTGTATCGCTTTTTCCTTACAGGATGAGCCCGAAGGAAGAAGATGAGGTTGCTAGGCAACTTAAGTAGTTATGACATAAGGGCCATATTAGGACCAATAAGTCCCCTTGGGGAGCTCCTGTATTGTTAACCGACAAGAAAGACGGAAGAAAGCTGGAAGGCGTTCGAAAATTAGTCCACCTGTCATATGGACCGATGAACTTAATCAAAGCTTTGAAGCTTTGAAGATGTTAGTGTCTACAGCCCCTATCTTACACATAATGGACCCTAGCAAACCTTTTTTGGTGGAAACGGATGCTAGTGACTATGCGGTGGGTGTAGTCCTTCACCCGGATGGTAGACCAGTGGCTTTCAAAAGCAAGAGGTTGGACCCAGCTCAAAGTAGATATTCTACTTATGAGAAGGAACTTTTGGCTATCATCCACGCGTTAAAAATCTGAAGACATTATTTGTATGGGTCTAAATTCATGGTTATGACGAATCATGAGTCTCTTATGTTTATCTATGATGCCTCAGACCTTAGGGATCATAAGGCCCGTTGGTCGGAACTCATTCAGGAGTTCGAATTCGTCATTAAGTACCATCGAGGTAAGTCGAATTGTGTCGCTGATGCTTTGAGTAGAATTGGAGAGGCTAATCAGTTATGCTTTGCTAAGTTCCAATCAAAGTTGTCGCAGACATTAGGGCCCAAATTATGCATGAGTGCCACGATAGCCCCAGTGCGGGACACCCTGGTATACAGAGGACACTTGACCTTGTTAAAAGAGAATTTTATTGGCCAAAAATGAAAGGTCATGTGGAGGCTTATCTTCAAGAGTGTGAACAATGCCAAGTTAATAAAGCGGAAAGACTCAAAGCAGCTGATCTGTTACATCCGTTGGAAATTCCTAGCAAGAAGTGGAAAAGTATTTCCATGGATTTTGGACTTCCCAAGTTTGGGAAGGGTCATGATGCCATTTGGGTAGTAGTTGACAGGCTTACCAAAATGGCGCAGTTTATTGGAACAAAAACTATTGTCAAAGCTTCAGAACTTGCTCAACTTTTCGTTGAAAAGTTGTTCAGGTTATATAGTTTGCCGAACGATATTGTTAGTGATCGTGATTCCAAACTCACTGGCAAGTTCTGGCAAGCAGTCTTTGAGAGACTGGAAACTACCTTAAGTCTTTCATCTACAGATCACCTAGAAACCGATGGTCAGACCGAACGTGTCAACCAGTCAATGGAAGATATGCTTCACGCATTCGGCCACCAGATTTAGTCCTTTAATGCTCTTGTACGGCTTTCAGCCTCATTCCCCTATCTCCGTTGGACTCAAAGGTCTCAAGGTACAAGCTGCAACGGATTTCTTGCATGATATGTAAGAAATGTTGCAGGTGGCTAGCGAAAGCATTAGATCGGCTCAAGATCAAGCCCAATTCTATGCTGATCGAAGCCGTTCTCCTCGAGAATTTGAGATCGGTGATTGGGTGTATCTAAGAATCCCAAAGGACGAGGAAATGCCCGAAGTTATCTCCATATTATAGCGGTCCTTTCAAGATTGTTAACAAGATTGATAGGACTGCGTATCGACTAGAACTCCCTTTTGGAACTAAGGCCCATCTTGTATTCCATGTTAGTCACTTGGTGGAAACAGATGATCTAGTGTTATTGGAGGATTTGACTGATTTTGTACCCCATGAACTGGACAGGATCATGGATACTTGACATCATCAACTGAGAAATCGTTCGATTTCTGAACATCTGATTCATTAAAAAGGTAAGTCAGGACACCTGGGAGAAGGAAGACGATTTGAGACTTAGATTTCCTAGTTTTCTCCCATAAAAGGAGGTTTTTATGGGGGAGGGAATGTTACGTACCATAATGGTACGCCCTTCAGTGACGGCCTCGCAAGGGGCATGACGCAGGTCTGCTGGCGTTATCGACATGTTTTGGTGCCACACGTCACCATCCTAGGTGGTCACGTGTCGTCGACAAGACCGTGCTTGATGGGGACCCACTATGCTATGCCTATATAGTGGTGGGGCTTCCCTTTTGCCATGTCAGATTATATCTGATAAGAGTATTATGGAAAGCGAGTACGACTCACTTTTGACAAACCAAACCTGGACACTGGTCAACTTCCCCACTCACAAGAGAGTTATCGACAACAAGTGGATCTTCAAGAAGAAGGCTTGACTAGGCATGAGGATGTCGATAGCTCCAACGCATGGGGGTGGGTCGGTAGTGACCCTATGGATGGGCAGTTAAAGTGCGTCATCACTGGTATGGGGCGTGCGTCAACCTTCAAGGCAATCGATGATTTATGGGAGTTGTAACATGAGTCCATTTAAATTAACTTATGGTTACTAACCAGCATGTCCAGCTATCATAAGTATTCCACAAAGGGTACCAAACGCTGCAGATTTTTGGACTTAGATACAAGACAGGCTTGAAACTGTAGGCAAAACCTTTCCAAGGCTCAAGCACAAGCAAAAAATTATGCACACGAGCATCATACCTTTAGGGAATCAGAAGTCAGAAATCTAGTGTTTCTACAAGTGCCTTCCAAGTCAAAGGTAATGTGCACTAGTAAGTGTAGGAAGCTATCACCAAGGTATTACAGACCATGGAAGGTTATTAAAAGAAGTGAAGAGGTGGTCAATAAACTAGAATTAACTCAAGGATGTAATATGCATCCAGTTTTCATGTAAGTAGCTTCAAGAAGTGCTTACATCAAGGCGGCAACCTTGTAGAAGGTTTAGTGTCATTAGAGGGAAAATATGCCTTCGATCATGGACCAACACGTAATCTAGATAGTAGGGAGAGGTGATTCATATCCTCCAAGAGTATCTAGTTGCGTGGAAAGGACTTCCCTTGTCAGATGCTAATTGGGAGAGTCATTACAGGCTACGTCAAGCATACCCGGAGTTTTCCATCAAGGAATGATGACTTTTCTAAAGGTGAGAATGTTAGGCCCCGGTTTTGGTCCTAACATACCCCAAAAGGGCCAATGACTAGGTCGTTCAGGTGATCGCTAGTGGCAGGTCCACAACGCAAACCCCAATAACTAGGCACCTGAGTCCTTGGGTGTGCCACTATAGGGTGACTAGTCCCATCATGCATTGACCAAGTCAACCCGTAGTGAGCAATGACTAGGGTCAGGTCCAAAGGGCCGTTTAGGCATGGTTGGGGCACAGGGGTGGCTAAACACAATCATCACATGAGGGTCATTAATTTTACAATTTTATAATGGGTCATGGATGTAAAAGAATATGACACCCTACTTCCTCGTGGAAGAAAAAGGAAAAATTACATTGCGACACTTTAGCTTGCTCAAAACCTAATTGAGAAACATTGACAGTGGAAAATGTGCCACTAAAAATAGAAAGAATTAGCATAAGAACAGTACCCAACATTACAAAGGACGGAATCCACTCAAACTATCAACTCCATCATGCATAGCAAGGACCAGACGGTACGACAGCCCTCATCACTTCATTAGTGTCCAAGAGTAGGTCACAAGTACAAGCATACATCCGCATTAACTTTCATACATTTGTACAAGAACCATTGTACCGAGGTTTATTACTTTTCCATAGGTGAGAGCCAAACTCCTTCATGATGAACACTAGCACTGACGAGCAATGCCAATCAAATCAAGTACCTATTTTTGCATGGAAGAAAAGGAAAAATTGCATTCATCACTTCACCTTGCTCCTAGGCATCATAGAAGATATAAGAAAAAAATCTTTTATCGATATTGTTATATATGATAATTTTAAAACATTTCGTGTACATTTGTTAGCTGAATTTTTCGCACAGAAAATCGGGCTTTTATAGACAGTGATTCTCACAATTTTGTAAAAACCAGCATGTAAAACCTGGCTACTTATGATCATAGTTGCATTCAAACGCGTTTGATTGCTGATTCAAACGCGTTTGAAACATGGACATTTGCAACTCAAATTTTTTGGGGCCTTAGCCCTCCAAATGGGGTCCTAAGGCCCATCTACCTAAAAAACTACCTACCACAAGGCTGGGACATGCTTATTCAACTACTTTTATGTTATGTTTAAGGTTCCAACATTTAAAATACCATTAGTTGCTACTTAGAAAAAAAAATTGGCTTTGGTTTCAAACGTTTGCAACTTTCTTTCAAACGCGTTTCAAACGTGGACGTTTGATACGTTTGAATTGTTTGAATGCAACCTTGCTTATGATAAAATCAGCATAAAATCGCCAATAGATAGGGGTCCCAACCCACCAAAAATATGGCAAGAAGAAAATTTAAGGGCTTTAGAATTGGCTGAGAGAATATTTTATGGCCTTAGAAGTGGCTCGAAATCGTAAATTGTAATTGCCGGCATCACCTCGCTAAATTTTCTATGTACTGAATTATTTTGTACTAAAAAGTTAGCCGGAAGTTGGACAAAGATCTCGAATGAGAATTGCATGTCTGCTAAGACGACAGAAAAGTATATAAATATTATGTCTTGGATATTGCCCAACACAACAAAGGAGACATGCAATCTTCGACATTATGGAATCCAATCACCAAGTAATCTGACCATCAAGTCCACCATGCATAGTGTGGACAAAATGGACCGACTAAGAGGCATCGACCATGACTTTGAACTTTTCCATCTTTTCCTCTAGATTCCAACTTTGAAGACAAGCAAGACTTCCAACTTCAAATACCAGCAAGCAAATCCAGATCAAAGAAATATGCAAACATAGGCAATCAAGAAAACAGGCAATAAATGCATGCTTGCAGGAAATTACATTTATAGCAATGAAAAGCAAAGGGAGGTGAATATATGCAAAGGGGGAAAGTACGTATTCAAGCCAAAATAAGTATGCAGTGCATACACTAATGGAGCAGTTTTGGAAGCAATAAAACTGATACAAGGTTCTGAATTATCGTGAATACTTGAGAGCGTTTTCTTGTTTAGCATCCTCAACGCACTGCCAGATGTGGAGCCTGCTATTTCCTGCAGAACGCAAACTGTCTTCTTCCTTCCGATGCAGTTCACCAGGCGATAATCCTGCTTTTGCTTGGGGCATCAATTCTGATAATTCATGATGCCTGGGCCGCATGACTGATGATCTGAATGACCACTTGTTTCTTTTAGATGCCATGGATCTATACTTTTCTCTTAATCTTGTCTTAGGATCGATAATTCTGATCGTCTGATCGGTCGATCCATCGATGAGAATGAAGTGTTCTCGTCTCAGGTAGGCAATATAGGGTTTCAGTTAGGGTTAAAGGTAGGGTTAGGCTTAGGGCATGGAGCGAGAGGGTTGGACTGTCTATTTTATAGACATGCAAGCACATTGTGGTTGGAAGATGTGTCATCAAATGCATAGATAAATGTGTCTTCTGGGAGCTTTCTACCGCTATCAAGGTAAAATATGTTCCCACCATTTGGAAAAAAAGTTTAGTCGACCAATACGCGCTCGACACAGACATGGTATACATACCGCTGGTGAGTATGTGCACGACATGTGTCATGCCACATCAACATGTCAAGACACATGGTGCGTGACACATGTTCGAAATTTTTCTAGCAAACCTGACACTTGACCTGCACCGCAGGACACGAGCCATGCCACATCAACATGTCGAAACACATGCTGCGCGACACGTGTTCGAAATTTTTTTAGCCAAACTGACACGTGGCTTGCCCCACATGTCACGTGCTCCCTCCCTCTCTCTCTCTCTCTCTCTCTCTCTCTCTCTCTCTCTCTCAGCTCGCTCCCCGCCCTCCCTGGCTCTCATCTGCATCGGCCTCCCTCGCTACTGTTGTTGCCTCTCCTCGTTGATGCCTCGCTGGTGATGCCTTTCCTCTCCGCTCTCTCCTCTCTCTCCGCTGGGGCTGCTCTCCTCTCGCTACTTGTCTTCGCTCGCTTCAACCTTTCCTCTCCTCTCTGTCCCCGAGGGCCTGCTCTCCTCTCGCTGCCCCGCCCTTGCTCGCTGCTACCACTCCTCCCTTCTAGCTCCTGGGGCCTGCTCTTCTCTCTCTCTCTCTCTCTCTCTCTCTCTCTCTCTCTCTCTCTCACTCTCTCTCTCTCTCTCTCTCTCTCTCTCTCTCTCTCTCTCTCTCTCTCTCTCTCTCTGGCTACAAGATATGCAAGGAGTTAATCTGATGGCGGCGGAGCTAGACCAGTGTTGGGCAGGTATATAGGGTCACACCTGCTATTAATAATGGGTATCAACATGGTATTAAAAAACCGACCTGACTGGTATATGATTTATATTTATAGCAATTCGTACATGTTGATACCCGGGTTGATAATCGGCTGGTATCACCCAGCCCGGTCTATACCAGTCTACAACTCCTATACCTCCTTATGTTAATACCCTACTGGTATTACATTTTTTTAAAAACTGCAATACCCTGACCCAGTTGGTATCAAAAATTTTGGTACCCGCCCAACACTGGTGCAAACCCAATGAATGTTTGTAAAGCACATCTACTAACGTGCTACTGCGTCATCTGTAGCGGCGGCCAGATGTTCTTCGCCATATTGGTTACAGCGACCTGGCAAGCGTACTATTCCTGCCCGTGACTTCCAACGCTTGTAGTTGATCTCAAGTATCTGAAAGCTCCATCTCCTTCTGAGTACTCTTGTTCTTCATCAATGAGAGCAGTTTTTTGCCACTACTTTCAAGTCTTGAAGTTGTCTTGTTTTTCTATTTCCAGTTGGCAGAGCTACAAGAAGATAAAGATTCATCTCCGTCATATTGTGGATTTGTAATGTTGTTCATTTCGATTGGTTTGCTGTTATCTCTTGCACATAGTCCCAAGATCGTTGTTGGTTACGTGTGCCCATAAGGGAAAGCGAGGCAACAACTACAGAAAAGCTCCAGATTTGTAAAATAAATCCAGTAGTTGGAGAGAACCCACTCTCGTGCTCCACACTACTCACCAGCAAGTCTCATCTTGGCCGTGATTAGTGTTGGCTTCTTCCAACGGTTGTAGCTGATCGTAACTATCAGAAACCTTCGTCTGCTTGTGAGTAGACTGGATTTTCATCAATCAGAGCATTTCTTTGCCAGTGCTTTTAAGCCTTCACGCTATCTGTTTTTTGTACCAAATCAACACGAAATTCTTCCCACAATACGTAAATTTTTTTAGTTGGTCATCTTGTGATTCATGATGGAATCAGGAAGTTGCAAACACAAACGGGCAAAGCGTGAAGCTTTGGGAGCCAGCTCTAGGTTGGAGAGCTGATGGAGATCGCACGGTGTGTGATCAGAGGGCAAACACTGTGGTGAATGTTTTGCTAGCGATCTACTGAAGGGGACACTGATGGCGAGGACTTCATGGTGTGCTCATTTGGGAGTAAAGGTTGGCATTACCTGAGGACGAAGGGACTTCTTGATGAGCGGGCTTCTGTTGACCAGAAGCTAGAGCCTCTTAGGAAGGCATGGGCCCAGTACGTACTACTATCCTTTTAACTTTATGCACTGTAAACTTTAAAGACTCTATGATGATTGATCATTGATATGTAGTATGTACATTGTAATTTGTACATTAAGTTTTCATACATTGTGGTGGCATTGCATACTTATTAACTGTTAATAGCCATTTATGTTGGATCATGTATCATGATTGTCAATTTTCAAATGATCATTCATCATTGAGGGATCACTGCTCAAGGTTGCAACTTGCCATGAAATTTGAATGTCTTGTAAAACACTGCAATGCGACTTGTCACCTGTGAACTAGGTATGGTTGCACCATCATATCTGATGGTTGGAGCGATACAAGGAGGCACCACATATTGAATATCATGGTGTCTTCGTGCATGGGGACGATGTTTCTCAGATCCATCGACACCTCTGGGGAGGCAGTCACGGGCGAGTACATGTTCTCACACATTCGAGCTGCCATTGTGGAGGTGGGACCACAATACATTATACGGGTATATATATTATACTATAATGGTAATTTGTAAATGTTAATGTTGAATGTTCTTTATTTTGAATAATGACCTTCAACGATCACTTTGGACACTTCGATGTCGGGAAAATCAAGAAAATATTGTATCGACTTTCCTTGTATTTCTATAGGCTGTGCGACTTTTCAATGTATTTACATACAACAAATGAATGGATCTAGATTAGTGAAGAGATAAGGGATGGAGAGGATAGAAATCCAACACTTGCTATGATTGGACCACCTACATGGCACCTCTTACAATGATTGGACCATTTTGGTGCACCTTACATTATGATTGGTCCATATTGACAAATGAGATCAAGAGGCGCTATGTCACTAATCCTCTAGTATCAACCCAAGTGTAATTAGCCTACACTTGGCACGAGCTAATCCAACTCTAATTTTGGAGTAATAAGGAAGGAGAGTCAAGTTGGCATGTAATCGTAAACAATTAATTTGGGCTACCCATACTAAAGCTAAGCATATAAGGCAGCCTATCAATTTTGGACTTGTATCTCTTAGTATTTTTATGAGGCTCTAAAGAAATTTGCGGGCCATTCCAAAGGACTACATGTCACAACCACTCATTTCACAAAATTGACACCATTTGATTTTGTGTAGAACTCTCTTATGGTTGAGATTTTTATATGAAGTCATGTAAAAAATTCATTTCCCACAACTTGAAAAACCCAAGGTTGATGAGTGTCTTTGATGAGTTTGATCATGCAAGGTGTATCTCATAAACTTCAAAGGTGCATAAATATAAAGTGTTTAACGGGAAACAAATTGAAAAATTTCAAGCTTTTCTATATTTTTTCATTCAATGGTATTAGTTAGGAATTAGAAATCACATTTCTATAGTTTTCTCTCTCGGTTGCCTTTGCTACACTTGATTTGTTGACATTTTTTCAATAGTGGCCCCTTTCCCATTAGTCTGCGATTTCCTAATAGGCCATGGCAAAAATGTGTCCTACCAAAATATCATAAATTTCATTATATTTATATCAAACTAGGTTACATCGATGGACAACAACAAAAATTAGTACTGCCAAGAAAAAATGCAATAGCTACATGGCCATTTCTAAGGGCATTTTACATCTTAATTAATTTGATAGTCCACTTGGCAGAATGGGGCCCCTTAAACAAATGGATGTACAACCCAAATTCTTCATTAGTTATCCGATAGTTTTTTGCATTGTTAATTAAAAAAACTTACTTGGAAACTATCACTTTTAGCTCGATTAAGCAAGCTACAAAATCGGTGTAAGATTCTATAAATATCACATATCATAGCTTCTTCTTTTTTGAATATCCATTATCTTTTAAATAAAGAGTTGGGCACCATCACATTCATAATATCTCATAATTGGATAGATTAGGTAATTAATTTGGCACATCCCATGTTAGTAAGTAATATTTGGACAAAGTCATTGGATAAAAATTTTGTAACCAATTGGCTATCAACTGATTTGGCAAGAACATGAGAAATTTGTTGATTTTCATGGTCTGTAACGTAAGTTCTTCACTAAATTTATATCAACAAAGCACCAAAAATGATAAGAAATAATGAAAAATGGTCTAAGACCATCAAGATCATGTTGTTTTTGAAGTCCAAGGACATTATTGGAGGTTATTGTTATACGAAGTTTCTTTTCCATGTTGCTTGATCATTATTGAATGGTCAAAAATCTGAATTGAGTTGTCTATTGGGGCTACAATCTTTGAAATAAACTTGGTAAATGTCTATATTTCCCAAAGTTGGCTATATTTTGATGCATATATCCCTTTTTATTGTGAAGAACACTCAACGTGTTAATACCTCATTCACCACATCTAGTTTGTAATTATAGAACATATGATGTTGCACTCATTATGGCATGAAACCTTGTGCCACATGGAAATGCTTTTAATCTATCACTATGGGGGAATAAGATTACTAGGCACTTAATATATGCATCACCATTTAGTTCGTAGATGTGTGAGGCTTTCTATACCATTATTCTTATTCTATGTACCTACACATTACAAATAGAAAAACCTATCAAGTCTGACATTATGATATATTCAAATGGAAAATGAAGTAATTATCTTGTTTTAACTTCCATGTTGTCAAATTTTTTAACTCTCTTGATAAAGATGTTAGTCTAACAAAAATAATCAATTTTTTTATTTGAAAACACCAGATCATTTTTGTACTACGGATGTACATTTGTATTGAATGGCATGAATATAATCTTCTTAACACAAAATCATGTCAAGAGCGCTCGTAGCTCAGTGGATAGAGTGTTTGTTTCCTAAGCAGAAAGTCATAGGTTCGACCCCTATCTGGCGTGCATCTTTATATATTAATTCTCAACACTTTCATCTTAGTCTCTTTTGCTTAAATTAGAAAAAAATTTATATGGCTTGAGGTCATACGTTGATAAATTAATTCAATGTTTTATATAAATTTTTCAATTTGTGTCTTTTTTATAAAATGTAAGAATTTGATCAACAATGTTATGATGTATCCAAATGAAAGCCACTTTGTACAACAAAACTACAAGTCATATGTTTTTATTTTTCACACAACAAAACTTGCAAGTTTAAATTTCTTGTTCTTTGTGCTAGTTATTAGATTGTACAATATTATAGGAGCAATACATAAAATTATTATAAAAATTGTTGTAATTGCAAATACTTTCTTGGATAGAATTAGAGATGGTGATTGAGTGCAAGAGGAGTTGTCATGCCCTTAGCAAAGAGAGTGATTATTCTTTGGAAATCAAATAAGTTGCCAACAAGGGTACGGATGTCTTGATAACACTTTGTACTAGGTTGAGCAAGATAATGTTGGGATCTATGTGTATGGCTAGAGTCTGTTGTTATGCGTGAACAATGCAACAGAGAGAAGCGAGCAAAGAATCCTCGATGCATGCAACTATGTCTATCGTATTCCGAACAACTTCAATAGTTCGAAGTCTACCTACTTGATCACAGCTTCGAAGTCACTAGATTGATACAATCTATTCCATAATCATGATCGAATTAGATTGGTTTTAGATTTAGCTTTGCGAAAGTGTATTAGGTGCGGGGATTAGAGCATCCCAATTGACTCAGACTATCAGTCACAAAAGACAATTTAATCTACGAATAAGTTTATCTGCAAGCAAGAAAGACTTTGAACATGAATAAAATGAGCATTCACTCACAATATACACAACCTAGATTACTGGAACATTGATTATTCCGTCGCGAATAGATATAGTCTGAATGTAGTCAGAGTCGTGTGTAAAACAATACCATATATATATATATATCACAACCATTTATGATAATTATTGCATCTTTATAATGCACCCAGACCATAACCGCTACATAACGGTTTCAATGAAGCAAGGCACGAAGGTCAAACGAACGCAGACTCAAATTGTGGATCAAAAACGAGCCTGATCTGCTCCAGCAAAGCCCTGTACGAACAGAGAGCGTTCCGGGATTTGGATTTTCTGAATTCTGATCATCCTACTGCGGGAGCTGAGGTGAAGTGATGTTGTGGAAAATGCAAGGAATGGATGGAGGTGGATCTACAAGGCTCTCTAAAGTTTCAGAAGAATGCAGGTGCTCAGGAGTAGGATTAGCATTGAACTCATCAAAGGAGGGTACAGCTGGAGCATAACAGTTTTATTCCATCAACAAGTATAAAATCTACGCTTTTCCCAGACAAAGTGATATTTTCAAGTTATGTATTTTTCAGTACAAAGAGCTGAGCCTCCGACTTGTGGTGTGCCAGCTTCAATGTTAATAATGTGAAGAATTGCCAAAAATTGGCAAATCTAGCTTGATCAAAAACCATGTAGAATAGGGTAAATTGTGTACATAAGTGGGTCCCACACATGTGAGGCCATGATGCCACGTGGGAAACCCATCCTAATGTAGGCTAGGTCAAGTCCATAGGGTTGGTCATGTCATTTTGGTAGTGATTCCTAGCTTATAGGACATAAATCCTAGATTTAAGGTGAAAATTTGACCAACTAGCTATCTACCAAGCATGACTCTAGGAAATAGACTAGGGTTTCATTTTAGGTCAAGGAGAGTGAGTTAACTTCCTTATTACATGCTGGAAATCCACCTAACTTCAAGAAGGAAGTCGAATTTGCTATGTATTCCCTCTCTCCATAGTGAGAAGATAGAAAATTTTTGGAGCTCATTGGCAATCTCAAGCTAGTTCACTATGTACATTGAGTTTTTGTGATCCAAATGAAACCAAATCAATTTCTACTTGTTTCTCAGGTTGAAGGCCGTACTACAGCCTGTAGTACACACGTGTGGGCTCGGATTTCAATGTTGATCAATGCTTTTGATTGTTAATGCTTGTTGTTTGTCAAACTGCCAATCTAGATCAACTTTTTTGTGTCTAGTTTTTTGATAGATTGTTAAGCAAGCATTCAATCACTCTTGTGGATCTTTTGTAGATCCATTTATGGTCCTAAAGTACAGTACTTTCACAAATAAAAAGCGGCCAGTAAATTGAGTATTGTGCCAAGTAGCTCAAATGTATAGTTAATTTTGATTGGGAGACACCTTCACATTAATCTGACATCTGAAGAGGACATCAGATTTTATAAAGGTGGGGTGGATGCTGTAAACTTACCTTTACAAGTTTTACTTCCGGTGCCAGCATTGTCCCCGGTGCCAGCAACACCCCTGTTGCGCCCGGCGCCACTGGCGTCGGCGCCGCTCCCGGCGCCACTGTGACCAGAATCCAGCCGACGCCAAGTTCCTATGGCTGAAAATCTTTGACCGGTCCTAGCGAAGTCCAGAGAGCT
This sequence comes from Diphasiastrum complanatum, assembly GCA_029204225.1. Taxonomy (NCBI): domain Eukaryota; kingdom Viridiplantae; phylum Streptophyta; class Lycopodiopsida; order Lycopodiales; family Lycopodiaceae; genus Diphasiastrum; species Diphasiastrum complanatum. The sequence goes on from CM055096.1 coordinate 48,982,192, forward strand.
CAGATCGATGTGCAATCACCTCACACGATCTAGGCATGATTAAAGGGATTAATAAATTCTAGAGAGAGAAAACGTGCTTTACCAGCCTGGGTAGAGTACTTGGTATGAGGAGAGGTGGCGAATCCCACCAATACTATAGGAGAGTGCGGGCTGCGCCTCAGCGCGAGCTCCGACCAAGTCTCAGCCTCCCTGGCTGGAATGTTGTCCTGGCACTCGCCTTGGCATGCCAGCACCCCGGAGACTAGGGTCGCTCACACACTTGAGATGTAACCTTCTCAACTTTATCAATAAAGTGGGATTTTTCTCAAACTGACTCTGATTACCTTCTGGGTTTCAATGTTCGGTAAAAGCGCCAGTTGTGAGGCCTCTTCAAACTTTTTAATTTGGCACATAGCTGAGGGTCGTATCCCGAGACGCCATCGGTATGCCGTCGCGACCATTCGGTTCGCGGCGCCAGCAGTATGCTGTCGGGACCATCTGGTCCAGGAACTGGTTGTCTCCATATCTGTCGCGGCTTGTGGTTCCGAGTGTTCCTTGCATGAACGTGAATGGGTTAAGCTCTTGGGGAACGGGCTCTAACATGTCGACTGAGTTGGATGCCTTGCTTGGGTGGAAGTTACCTGTTTTGGCTGTCCAGTCTGGCGTGGCGCCAGGTTGGCTTCCAGCGCTCGTGACGAAGCTTCCAGATGGTTAAGTCCGATGTGAGTCAGACCAGTTTCTTGGAATGGATGTTACTCGTTTGTAACGAGTTGGTTAAGTTTGATGCATGGTGGCTTGCTTGGAGGGAAGTCACCCACATCGAGACTCCCGATCTGGCATGGCGCCAGGTTGAATCTCAATGTTGATTTCTGAACTTCCAGTTGGTTAAGTCTGATCATTGTTGGCTGCTTGTATGTCAAGTGGGTTTGGACGGCAAGAGTTGAAGGCTGAAAAGCTACGTCGCGGTTCCCGGGTGCGTCCACGATTGGGTTGGTATGCTGTCGATCGTTTAGTTATAAGGGCTATCGACTAGATTTGGTGGGGGCGTTACTGAGGCAATGTGCTGCCTAACGGTGAAAGCACGGGTGCGCCCACGAGGGTGGTATATTCGAGGATAGCTGTCGATCGTTTAGCTATAAGGGCTATCGACCAAAAGGTGGTGGGACGTGACTGAGGCAATGTGCTGCTTGATAGTGAAAGCACGGATAGTTGAATGGGTGTTCTCTGTGGGCTGATTCTGTGATCGATCTGTATGGGTGCGGCCAGGCAAAGGTCCTTTGGCAGGACTATCTCAAAGGGGGACCTTGTCTTTGTTACCTGTTAGTAAACATGCCTGAGTGTCTTGCTTGCACGTATTCATGGTGAGTCTTAGTACTCGTGCTTTGCCTGGTTTGCATGATTGCTTGTGATACAAGGAGCTGATGGCTCGAGAAGGAACCTTTCTTTTGAAGGCTGACACCATCAAACAAAGAGGACTACAGATTGTGCGGGGCGGATTCGCAGTTCAAGTACTCGCACAAAATCGGCAACGAAATGACTGCATGTTTGCAAAGGATGGATGGCTAGCCTGTTTCATTTGCGGCGACGCCCACCAGCCGCAAGCAAGAAGTCAAAAGCTGGAAAGAGCAATTTCAAGGGAGCCGTACACTCCTTGTTTTGACTGATGGAATTGTGAAAGTCAAGTTTTGCGCGACGGACATTGCGCTTCAAACGAACGCAAAGAGATAGTTCGTATGCGGATCAAACTGGTGCGACCCCTTGGCTCTCCACGAGGTCAATGGTTACATTTGGATTGATTCAAAGACAGCTACTTCGAGCTAAGTGAGAGGTGCATTGCGGCGTACTCAATCTTTGCCTACCTCAAAGAGCCAAAAATGAAAAGTATCAAGATCAGGCTGGGACAAGGAGAGAAATCAAGGTGCATAAGCATTAAGGCGTGGAGTGGACCATAAAGTGGGCAATCCAACGACAAATCCTTTGGCTCTGGGAGCCCTGATACCTGTGCAAAACTGATCAAATCTGGAGCTCAGGAAGCTCAACACAAAGTGCGTCAAGGAAAAATCAGGAGCTCAAAGGAGTTCCAAAGTCAAAAGTCAGAAGCGACGGGGGCGAACATTTCACAGAAAGGCCTCTGTCACCAGTTAATAAGGTTCTTGGGTTTTACGTAAGCGATATAAAATCTACGCTTTTCCCAGACAAAGTGATATTTTCAAGTTAAGTATTTTTCAGTACAAAGAGCTGAGCCTCCGACTTGTGGTGTGCGAGCTTCAATGTTAATAAAAAGTGGCCAGTAAATTGAGTATTGTCGCAAGTAGTTCAAATGTATAGTTAATCTTGATTGGGAGACACCTTTACATTAATCTGACATCAAAAGAGGACATCAGATTTTATAAAGGTGGGGTGGATGCTGTAAACTTACCTTTACAAGCTTTACTTTCGGCGCCAGCATTGTCCCCGGTGCCAGCAGCACCCCTGTTGCGCCCGGCGCCACTGGCGTCGACGCCGCTCCCGGCGCCACTGTGACCAGAATCCAGCCGGCGCCAAGTTCCTATGGCTGAAAATCTTTGACCGGTTCTAGCGAAGTCCAGAGAGCTCAGATCGATGTGCAATCACCTCACACGATCTAGGCATGATTAAAGGGATCAATAAATTCTAGAGAGAGAAAATGTGCTTTACCAGCCTGGGTAGAGTACTTGGTATGAGGGGAGGTGGCGAATCCCACCAATACTATAGGGGAGTGCGGGTTGCGCCTCAGCGTGAGCTCCGACCAAGTCTCAGCCTCCCTGGCTGGAATATTGTCCTGGCACTCGCCTTGGCATGCCAGCGCCCCGGAGACTAGGGTCGCTCACACGTGTGAAATCAGCCCTCATTAATTGAGGGCTACTTCTCAAGATTTGATCCAAATTTGATGTTCAATAGCTTGTTGGATAAGTATTGAAGAGTAGAATGTGTTGATCGTATTTCTAAATCAATTTGATTTGTTTTTAGAAGAGTTTTAGGCAATCAGAGAGTTGAGAGAGTACTCAACTTGTGGGATATGCCAAAGTGAGCACACATCAATGCTTTTCACCATTTTCATCATTTTTCACTGTCAATCAAGTAGAATTGAATAGAAGTGAGTGTTCTGAGGTCTTAGAGTTTTCATTTCACACAAATTACTATGTTTGAGTTGAAAGTAAGTTCCTAGAGAGTTTATCAGTACTTTGAAACTCGTGGAAGAGATAAACTTCTTACTTGCATGTGCTTCTTTTTTGTGACTGAAGCAAGATCCAAATTCAAGATAGATTGATTTTCTCTGTTGAGAATTTGTTCTCACATCTGTTGCTAGATTTCATAGGTTGGATCAACATCAATGTTAGATCCTAGATTGAGATAGTAAGCAACATTCTTTCAACTCCATTTTTTATCATTACTAGAATTTCTCATAGAGAAAATGTCTTCATCCGATTCACATTTCTTGGAGCACAATGAGAGATTAACATCTTCCAATTATGCAATGTGGAAGATCAGAATGGAATCATTATTTATTCTTCAAGATGTAATGGATATTGTGAGTGGAGCTGAAGAAGAACCTGCTGCACCTAATGAAGCTGTAGCATTTCAAAAAAGAACCAGAATTGCCCTTCATTTCATAAAAATGAATGTAACCAATGAAGTGTTAAGAGAGATCAGTACATGCACCACTGCCAAGCCTAGCTTGGGATACTCTAAAAACAATCTATGAAATCAAGAATACTTCTAGATTGCTTACACTTAGAAACCAAATATTTCTAAGTTATCAGAGAGTAGATGAGAGTGCTTCATCATATGTCGTGAGAGTTAAGGATCTTCATCAAGAGTTAGCTGGTATTGGTGATGCTCTTAAGAACACTGAACTTGTTCAAGTAGTCCTAATGGACTTAGAGATGAGTATGACAATATTGTACAGACTTATGCTATCAGGGAGGATATTCCATCCTTGGTGACACTGCAAGGTGTTCTCATTGCTGAAGGAAGCAGGCAAGAGAACAAGATGCTAAGGATCAACAGACTTTCATTGAAAGATGGTGGAGATGATAAAGCACTCTTCATCAAAGACAAGCCAAGAGGGTCATCATCAATCCAACAAAATGTGGATTCTATTCATGAAGATATTTTGGATGTACAAAGCGAACCTACTGCTACTCAACTAGAAGAGACATAGCAGCAAAAAATTTCTGACATCCAACAAGAGCAGAAAACTTCTGACACCTATGAAGAGCAGGATGAAGCCGAACCTGCTGTGATTGATGAACAAACATACCAAAAAGTTTTTGGAAATTTATTGACAAATATCCAGGATTCCATCCAACATGTAGTGACCTGGAAAAGGTCTCAAGGTAGCTCAATGCCAAGTTTACAAAAGCTTGTGTTGAGCTAGTGCAAAAAGACCAAGAGTTGGAAGAAGCACACGATGAGCTGATGCAAAAGAATCAAGAGCTAGAAGAAGTGAAGGTCAGGTTCAATGCAACTATAGAATATTGGAGGATATGCAAGACTAGTCCAATTAATTCGAAAAAGGGGAACTTGCTACTCAAGCAACAAGTTTAGACCTTGCAAATTTGTTGCAGTAGGAGCGACATACCGAAGTACGCTCCAAAAGTCTAATGAAGCTTTGGAAGAATAGTTGCCCCTGGATATGCTGAAGAAAGGCAATGCCATCAAGCCAAACAGACAATCTTATGGAGGATCAGTTCTGATACAGCCCTAGTGGCCTGTGTGTCTCATGGGAAGTACCGAATCGATCCATTAGAATGTTCAGTAGAACATAATCAACTCCTTCCAACTTCAGTATCTCCAACTGCTTATAACATAGTATGAAAAATTGAAAGAAGAATTGGAAGAAGCCAAATTCAATTCGAGTTTGAGCCAATTCCAGCCTACTAAAGAAGAATCAGTGCCAAAAGAAGACAAATACATCCAGACTACACCCTTCTTCATGGCAAAGGAAGACAAGTCTACCCAGACTATTGCCGAAGTTGCTGAAGAACTACCACAAGTTACAGAAGTACTACCTCAAACTACTGTAGTTACTCCAATAACAAAGCAAGTACCGTCGAGTGCCGATAAACCAAGCGGTAGTGCTACAAAGAAAAACATAAAGGTAAACTACCCACTTCTAAAGTTAGTATTTCAAAAATTTCAGCAAGACCTAGCCACTTTCCTACCCTCTTTGTATAGTCCTGAACTCCAATGGTGATTAGATTATCTCTTTTTGCCTGGGCTTTTTGGTTTTACTAGAGAACATTGGAAAAGTCGTTGGACTTTTTCCAATTTCTTTCACTTTTGAGCTAGATAGTTGTATGTGTAGTAGGTCTTGGTAAAGGGGTTTTCAGATCGGAGGAAATTATGTTCTTTCAACTCCTTTAGGTATTGAGAATAATTCATCTCCCAGTCTGTGTATATTGTCCACGGATCAGGGTATGTAGGGATTTTAGTCGTAATAGGGCTAGAACTTGGATTAATTCCATGGATATCAAAGAGATTTACACCATCTAATTTATTCAAATGCTCATTCAGAGTTTGAGATATTCTAAAATGTACATGGTTAGACATCCAGTAACTATATGTACATACTCAGTTCGAATATAAAATTGATTTAACATTTGACATTTGACAAAGCCATGCTAAGCATAAGTGTACTTCTATTTTTCACAGAGTTCTGAAGATAAAAAGAGTGGACAACTTCCTGAACAGTTTGAACCCACCTTCAGAAAGCCAAGGCCGAGAAAAAACAAAGAGAATCTGAGCAGACTAGAGACTCAAGCATTGATGATGATCCCAAAGAAATGTTTATTTTCAAGTTTGTTGATGATCCTCGTTTTTATATAGTACAACAAGGTGATGCAGCCAGAGAGATCTCCAAGTTTGTAAAAAGAAGACCTTACACTCTCTGCATCACCGATATTCCATACGAGTTTAAACTTGCGGGCTCATTGAATGAATATTGTCTGTTTAAGTACACAGAAGTAAAAGATGTTGTTGCTAGTTTCTTGGAGATCATTATAGCTCCGCTTTGGAGGATAGTGATATTTCACTCCAGTTGGCAACAAGTAGGTGTTCACAAGGCCCTATTAGAGGTCTACAATGTAGATAGAGAATGCCATTTGTTAAGTACTGATTGTAATTAAACATATATATTTACAAGTCTTTTTAATATTTTAAATGTGTTATATTATTTGGTTTTTTGACTATTTGTTTTCAATGTTTGTAGGTAGAAGCCAAATGTGGGCAATTCTGGTGGTGCACATCTCTGTAATGAGATCAAATATCTTAGCATCGTTTACTTCTCTACCGATGGAATGAGATCCATGTTGTTGTAGGGAGCACAGATTTTGGAAATCATTTTGATTTTCCTATAGTGGAAAAAACTAAAAAAAATCTGATGACTGGTTTTGTGGCTTGTCCATATCAAAAGCCACAACAACTTTTAAATAGCTTTATTGAAATGTTTTCTCATCCTGCGAATTGAATTTTAGATTTATTTGGTGGTAGTGGCACAACTAGTGCGTGATGTCCAAAAGGGCGGACATGTTGCAGCCATAGAATTACATGAGAGTTTGGCAAGTTTTGTTAAGATGAGATTAGCTGGTATTTCAGTTTTGTTTGATGAGTTTCAAGAGGTTGGTAAGTTGGGTCCCTCTGGAGATGGTATCAGAGCCTCAACTGCCTGTTAGTGGTGATGTTGGTGATGAAGGAGAACTGGTCGAGGTGGTTGAGCAAAGATATAATGTGATTGAAAAAATTGTTATTCAGGACGAGACAACACCTCCAACAGATATAAGGGTTGTAAGGGTTGTTTCTCCAGATCCAAATGATCTGATTGAGAATTTTTGACTCTTTGAAAATTTGAGACTATGTAATTGAAAACATTCAACAAAATTTTATTTTTAGATAAAGCTCTTTTATTCAAAAGATTATTGTATTTATGTACAAAATGTTTATTTCTTAGAATGTTTAATAATATTTGCTATAAATTAAGTATATATTTTTTATTTCTACATTTGTTTAGGGCCGCAACTCAGGAGCAGCCGACACAGTCGACATAAAGTCAAATTTTGCAGCCAGAGACTTCAACCAAAAGATCAACAAGAACCCGAACTCAGCCTGTCCGATATAGTGATGAGTTCGCTCACTATTCTATTCAGGAGCCAACCATAGTTGAAGAAGCTTTGTGACAGGCCAATTTAGATCTCTGGAAAGAAGAAATGGATAAGGAGTACAACTCATTAGGAACAACACATGGACTGTCACCAAGCTGCCAACTGACAAAAAAGTAATCGACTACAAATGGATCTTTAACATCAAATACAAAGCAGACGATAGTATCGACAGAAGGAAAGCTCAACTCGTGGCAAGGGGATTTTCACAAATTCCCAATATCGACCACTTCGAAACCTTAAGATTGATTGTCGAGCACACTTCCATTCGACTGCTACTATCATATGATGTTGCAGTAGATCTTGAGTTAGACCAGATGGATGTATAAACAACATTCCTCGATGGAGTTATCTAGGAGGACATCTATATGATCCAGTCATAAGGCTATATCCTCAATGGTTGGGAAGATCATGTATGCAAACTCCATAAAGCTATGTATGGTCTGAAGCAATCATCCAGAGCATGGTTTCATTGGATCAACACATTTTTGATTGAACATGGATTATGGATTCAACCTAGCTTTGTAGATTGTAATGTATATTTCAAAGCTATCAATCAATTCTTTGTCATCATCACACTCTACGTGGATGATACGTTGTTGTTTAGCAACACTATTAGACTAACAAATGACACCAAGAGGATGCTATTCAAAAAATTCGAGATGACAGATCTTGAAGAGGCGCATTATTGTCTCGGGATTCAAATCCATAGAGACAAAAGCAGAAGACTTCTCTATATCACCCAACAAAGATACTTCTATAAATTGTTGATGAAATTCAATTTTATGAATTGCAAGTTTGTGCATAATCCCATGAATCCAGGTCTGAAATTATCCAAGGAACAATGCCCTCAGACCAATGAGGAGAAGACAGAAATGAAGGGATATTTATATCAATCGATTATCGGATCCCTGATGTATGCAATGATCTCTTCTAGGCCCGATCTTGCATACGCCATCAATTCCTTGAGTCAATACATGGCCAACTCTGGTATGATCTACTGGGAAGCTAGTAATCATATATGTACGAGCTACTATTGACCTCTTATCTACTATGGTCATGTTGATTCATTCGATATCCATACACTTCATGGATATACAAATGCAAATTGGCCAGACAATATTGACACCAAAAGATCAACTTCTGAACTTGTCTTCCTGTTTAATAATGGTCCAATATCTTGGAACAGTACAAAACAAACCTCGATTGCAATGTCATCTACAGATTATGAGTACATTGCAGCCTCTCAAGCTACTAAAGAGACAATTTGGTTGACGAATTTATTTTTTGATATTGGTCTCAGACAGTCTGCTCCAATGTCTTTTTATGCTTGTGGAGGACCTTTCTCCTTTACTACTATTTGATGGGGCAGGGGAGATAGAAGAACGCGAACGAAGAAGAGAGCAAAAATATTGCGGAATAGCTCTCTCATTCTGATCGGCTGCTAGGTGCAAAAATAGTCTAATAGACAGCTTATGGTAAATGTAATCATAGCTTTAAATGTTCTAATTTTTCAACCGGATCTTTAAAAATTAATACTCTAAAACAAGAGTACAGTCCACCAAAGAGATTGGAGATGGTTTGTATGTGGTACTACTGAAATCAGATTCAATGTGAAGTATAGTTTTGAAATAAATGGAAGAGCAGTATGATATCACGAGTTTCTCAGGCATCAAAGACAGCCATCGTCTGATTAGAAACTGCGGAGTCGTAGACGTCCGTGTTCTGATCAGAGTGAGTAAACAAGCGTCATCAAACAGCAATGAAAGTGCATTCAATCACAACAAGCATTCATCTATGTTGTACACAGATAAAAGACAAGTTGCTGCTATATTATACTGAAGCACAATACAAATAGCAATTACAACCAAAATTGACGGCGCAATTGGGAGGCTCAAATAATGCGTCTCATGGATGGAGAAACCGCTAATATGTGCTTGGATGATCTATTTATAGATTTCATCCATGTATTAATTACCTAATTAGAAAAGCTGTTGTACTTGGAAGTATATGGCTTTTGTGACAACTGTACACAGTATATATGGTCAATAATTCAGCATCGTTGATGAGGACAAGGACGTCGTTGGAACGTTCCTCGTTTATTTTAGATGACCTTCGGGATTTTTTCTCTCTTCGCATTTTTCGCAAAAAGCCGAAGGTGCTCTCAAAAGGACAATGATGTCTTTAAAATAGTTTAACGCATGAAAATAGATGATCTTCGAGAATTTTTTCTCTCTTCGCAAAAAGCCTAAGGTGTGTTAAAAAACAGTTAAACTCTTGAACTATGCAAGCTTTCGCATTTCGAAAAAATGCGAAAAAGCTGAAGTTGTTGAGAACATAGTGTTTTTTTGCAAACTGTTGAAAAAATAATGTATTTCAGTAGACTTGTTCCAAATGCAAGTTTTGTGAAAGTCCTTGAAGATGGCCAAGTCTTCAATGACTTCAAGTTATTAAACTTAATATCTGAACTTTGAAATTATGACAGGATGGGTTACCCTTTGCTGGAGATCGGCCGGAAGCCCGTTGTAGATGTTCTTCAAATGAATTGGTTGTCTAAGTTTGTGATTCTTGCAGGTATCAGATGAGTAGACGTAGAACCAAAGTTGGTTTCACCTGACCCTAGATCAATGATCAATAAACATGCATGAAGAATCATGAAATAGAAATTAGTCATTCACCAAGCAGGCAGCTGTGGGCTTAATTTCCAACAGTCCCCCTAAAGGTCATGGTTGGTGCCTTGGTATCTTTGTCAGGTTCAGCATGTTGAAGAACTTTTGGTGCTTGATCTTGGGAAGCACTTTGGTGAAGATGTCTGCGACCATTTCTGTTGTGGAGCAGTATTGAAGAATCATTTGCCCAAAAAAAACTTTCTCCCGAATAAAATGATACTGGATTTTTATGTGCTTGGCTGTGCCATGAAATCTAGGATTCAGTGACAGTGAAATACAACTCAAGTTGTCACACAGAATGGTGGTAGCATTAAATTTAAGCTATTTAGGAATGTGAACAAAAAAATATACAACCAAACATTTTTAAATGGCTGGCACTAGGCTTGTGCCCATGCCAAACTTCATGAGGAGTCTTGTTGTTGATGTCTTTGGTGTTGGATCTTTCTGCACGTAACAGGCTATGGCAGTAGCTTATGCCCAGAACTTCGTAGGTAGGTGTGCTTGATGTAGCATGGATCTGGATGAGTTGAGAAGAGTTTGATTTTTTCTTTTTGCAATAATGAATAGGAAGTGGTGAACTATCTTCTAATACCATGTTTGCGGTGGCCTAATCATTATAGATTTCCAAAAATCAATGAATTAAGTAGTAGAAAATGTTTGATCGTTCCCTAAGGGAGAGAATAATCTCATCTTTTGTATGATAAATGTATGTATGATACTAAACGGACTGGGATATGTAATATTCAAAATGAATACTACAGCGACATATCTGGTTATCCAAAGATATTTGGGTAAATTGGCATCCAAGAACACCAATGATGAAACGATTTGGTCGAGGTCTGTGATTATAAACATTACTTTATCTTTCAGGCTCTTTGGGTATCAGTTAAGCAATCAGATCAGATAGCAACTAGCAAATAGATATTGATACTCAGATCTGTGCAAATGCGTAAGTACAATGGCACAAAGGGATAGTTAGTGAGAGGGCAGCATATGTTTTTTTAGGGAATTTTTTTTTAATATACAGTTGTTGAACGGATAAAAGGGCATATGAAATGAGAGAAACAATATTTACATAACTGTAAGTGTGGTATGGTCTGGTTATTGAATTAGTGGAGTGAAGTATATTATTTGTTTTGACTTTTTCAAAATAATGAGAATAGTTAGCTTTCCAATCATTTTTCACAAATCAGGGAATAATAGCTGATGGAAAACTCGAGAAGGGAACTGGTCTAAGGCTAGAGACAACCTCTTTTACATCAAAAATGTTAACTGAATCTAACTTATTCAGATACTCATCCAGAGCTAAAAAAATATTATTTTCAAATGTTTTTAGGTATTCTAAAATATATATATACAAGGATCTTGCGATCACATGGATATAGTTAATTTGCACATTGAACTTACTCTGAACAATGGCAAGAGCAAGGATTCATTTTTGTGCACTGTTAGTTTGGCCCAAAAAGAATTTAGGTTAGAAAATTCCAAGGGCTTTCCCATTGTTCTTTTGTATAGCCAAAAAGTTTAGGTAAAAGAAGGTAATCCATTCTCCATTGGAGTTCTGGACTACAAAAAGGTGGAAGAAAGAATGTTAGTTCTTGCTGGAATGTTTGAAATTCTATCTTTAGTAGTGAATTCACTACCTTGGTCTTCTTTACGACAACTCCATTGTGCGACGCCTCAGCTTGCTGTGAAATAATGCTTAGTGTTGTTGGTTGGTCTGCAGCAGCTGCGACACTGAGCATCCTCGGTTTCAGTCTGCATCTCTTGATCTTTCTGGACTTGCTTGCAGATGACGTCTATCTGGATGGCCTTCTCTGATATAGCTTTGGCTGGCTCATTCGTCTGCATAGACTGATCCTGGCACTGAGCTGGTTCTTCCTCCTCAAAAGTCTGAATTTGGCTCGATTGGAATTTAGCCTCTTCCAAGTCTTCTTTTAATTTCTCATATGCAACCATCTGAGGTTGCAGATATTGTAGCTGGAAGGTTTGGATCATTCTTTCTTGGATTCTGTTCTAGGCTGTTGGGTTGATCCTGTATCTGCCATGAGATACACAGGCTCCCAATGTAACTTTGGCGCTTATCCACCACAAGATTGTCTCTTCAACCTGTCTCTTGTAAATCTGGTTGTCTCTTTTCAGCATATCTGCAGAATTCTACAGCTGGGCAACTGAGTCTTGGGTATTGCTGAGTTTGTCGCTCAGCTCCTCATTACTACTCTGGAGAGTAGCTCGTATGTGTCTCTCCTCCTGCAAAGAAGCCTGTAGGGTCTGAATTTGTTGTTTAAGCAATAGATTTTCGCTTTCAAAAATATTGGACTGCTCTTGCATCTCTTCCAATACTTTCAGCGAAGCATCCTGCCTTCCTCTTGCTTCTTCAAGAGCTACATCCTTCATGCTCAACTCTGCTTGGGCCACTTCAAGCTCTTCGTTCTTATGGGACAGCTCAGCCTTGATTTCCTCCAGTCCTGTGTCTCTATGAATTAGGTCTGCTGGGAGGGAATCATACTTCGAGTCGAGTTTCCTGGAGACTTTCTCTAGGCTGACAAAGTTTTGAATTGTCGCTTGTGTATTTGGCAACATTGTACCAAAAATATTCTTATATAATTCAGCATCGAGGATTGGTGCCTCGACATCACTTCTGCTTTGCTGCTGAATATCAAGGATTTGTTCTTCTTCTGGAGGTGCTGACTCCTACGGCATATCATCTTGATTATGCTCCTGCTCAACAACATCCTCTACTTCTTCTTCCGCTTCTCTGTTCTTTTCTGCACTGGACAATGGCTTATACTGGAATGATGGTGAAGACATCCTCAACGAGCTTCCTTGGTACTGGCTTGATGATGATGATGATGATGATGATGATGCCTTCACTACGGTGGTTGCCTTTTATACTTGCATTTGAGATTCAGCCTCCACTGAAGGGGCTAGCTCTAGCAGTACCGGTGCAATCCTAATATCTTTCTGCATTGTTAGCACACCAGCATGCATACACAAGATACCCATTTGCAAACCAAGCCTGAAAAACTGATTAATCTTTACTAAATTATAGAATTGCTTAAAAGCAATCTGTCCGAAGGCAATAGGTTCTCCATTTAGGGCTCTTAGCAGATATCCCATATTCGTATTCGAAATGGTGTACTCTTGCTCCGGTAAGACTATAGAAGCAAGAGCAAAGCGAACAAAGCTTTTGAGATTGGGATCTCTGATGTAAGAGAGTTTATATCCCCGTTTCTCAAGGTAAGCTTCTTCTTGGAAAACTTCATTCTCTGCGATGAAGTCTGGCTTTGTAACTGGCATACTTCGTTCATAGGCAAACCTAAGAAATGACAGTAAAATTCTTCTGTGATAATAATTTCTCGATTGCGGACAGTGGTGGAAATATGTCCTTCTTCTGTTTCACTCAAATTGCGGATCAGCTCATGGCACAAGTCCGTAAGGATTACTGATGGATTGAACTGAAAAAGTCCTTCAATTCATGCTCGTATAGCCAATGGTTGTAACACTAGTAGAACTGGCTTTGGGTGTGTTTTGAATACGATTGCCATGGCGCTCGCAATTGTAAACCAACGATGGTGGAAAAGAGCTTGATTGTAACAATTCAGAAATCAGAGAGCAAGAGTGATGGGAAGTGGTGGTGAAAAAATAGAAGTGTTTGAGGTTTTTGGTGTATTGATGATATATCAGTGGATTAGACTCATATTAAATGAAAGCGTGTCATTTGTTTTGAAGGTACATACTCAATAATAAAGTATCTAGTCCTAAAAACAAACAAAAAAAATAAATAAATGAATAAATAGAAAATAAGCAAAATACGCAAATGCTTCGCTCAGTTCGCAAAAGTTTCAGCTCAGTTTTTGAGGGTTTTGAATTGCAAAAATAATAATATACACAATCTATGAAACAATGTGTGATATTGAAAGCGAAAACCGTCATTTTCTTCGTTAAAATGTATGAGAAAATATATTGGCAAAAAATGTATCAGCGAAAAATACGAAGGTGTTGGGTTTTTCGCATATTGTAGCTGTACTGGTGAAACGAAAACATGATGAAAAAAAACGTATGTGCAAAATGATGTGCAACATTCTTGCTAAATGTTATATTTTTTCGCAAAGTCTCGAAGGTCAAAAATGGAATGAAGGAAAATCTCGAAAAATACGAAGGTAGAAGTGTCGCACTTTCCATGTTTCTAACAATGGTGAATCTACTTAATATACCATATTCCAATATGGTGTCAGGTTTTTCGCAAAAATAAAGTGACAACAATGAAGCGAAGATGTCGGTATTTTCGCAAAAAATGTAGTGAAAATAGAAATGTAGCGAAGGTGTCGAAAATTTCGCTACAACATATATGGGTGAAGAATGCGAAGGTGTCGGCATTTTTTCTTCGCAAACTTCAGTGAAGACGATTGGACCGAAGATGACGGCCTTTAGAAACTGGATAAAATATAAGAAGCATCGGAAATTAGTCATAGTAGCGCTTCACCCTTGAGCCATTTACTCGAGTATCAAGTAAATGTCCTTGAAGATCGGCTAACTGAAGTGATCCATTGTTAAAAACTTCTATGACTTTATACGGTCCCATCCATCTGGTATGTAATTTCCCAGGAAACAACATGTGTTTGTTATCATACAGAAGCACGTAGTCCCCTTGTTTAATTTTTATTTCTTAATGGATTGGTCAAAAAAAAAATTTCTTTTATTCTGAACTCATTCAGTCTCGATTAATGAAAGACAACAGTCCTCTTCCAGTTGCGTCAAAGATATCATCCGCTCTCGGAGGCTATCGTGTTCATCCATTTGCTCTTTATTACTAATGCGAAACGTCATAACTTCGAATTCTATTGGTAGTATGGGATGCATTCCATACACAAGATAGTATGGAGTTTGCCTAGTTTTAATCTTTTCAGCAGTTTTGTATGCCCATAAGCCAAATGATAACTTCTGATCCCAATCAGAAGAAGGTGTTTCCATTACTTTATTCAAAATTTTACACAGAATTTCGTTTGCCCGCTCTGTAAGCCCATTTGCTTTTGGATTATATGGAGTGGTTTGGCGATGTGTAATAGAAAAATATGACAACATGGCCTTGATGATCTGATTAAGAAAATGGGTTCCCTTGTCGTAACGAATTCTTAGGGACATTGATATCGTGTGATAATGTTTTGGAATAAAAACTTTGCTACAGTCTTAGCATTGTTTTTAATTGTAGTTTCGGCCTCTACCATCTTGGTAGCATAGTCCGTGGCAATGAGAATGTAACGACGATGAGTTTTACACGTGATCGGTTTGATAGGCCCTACAAAATCTATCCCCCACTTCTCAAAGGGTGCTAAGGGAATAATTGGAGTAGGCGGCCAATGTGTCGCGAAGCTAGGTTTCCCCATCCTCTAACATGCATCACATATTTGAATGAATAATTTAACATCTCTATAGATGGTAGGCCACCAATATTTAGCATTGAAATTTTTTTTTGTAGTGTTTTTAAGAGCATAGTCCCCCAAATCTTCCTCATGTAATGCACTTATTACAGGGTCGTCTCGGTTGGTTCTAAACATCGGCGGAGACTATCGTCAGCTCCTAACTTATACAATATTCTATTTACAATCGTATAAGGTCCTACTTTTGAAAGAAAAACAGTTTTTTGCTGTTTATTAAAATGTTCAGGATAAATCTGGTCCTGTAAGAAGTTAATAATGTCCATATAAACTGATGTTTCCGATTGGATACGCATTATATGTTCATCTGGAAATTCATCAAAAATGGGTTCAAACTGATTTCTCATTTGGAGACGGGATATATAGTCCGCATTTTGATGATTATTGCCTCTTCTTAATTCTACTTCATAATTGAACTTAATAATAATAATATTCTACTCATAATTAATTCTACTCATCTAATAATAATATCCATCTAATAATAATACCCATCTAGCTACCCTACCCGAAAGATCAGGTTTATTCACTAAATGTTTCAATGCGTAGTGATCTACATGAAAAACAAAAGGGTATCCTAAAAGATAATGTCTAAATTTCTTTACTGAATAAATCATCCCTAGTACTTCTCGTTTTGTAGCAGAATAATTTTTTTTGATGCAGCGAGTTGCCTACCCGCATAATAAATTGGGTAATCTATATTTTGGTCATCTTTTTGACTAAGCACTTGAAAGAAGTTCTGCTAAAAGTTATGCTTAACAACTTCGGCTAATTCCCTACACACATTAGTCAGAATTGTTGCTTGCTGGTGATGCTTGAAAATCCACGTTAGAGTGGCTGAAATTCAGTAAAACATGAGAAATATGTGTGACGCAAACAGAACAGTATCACAAACAATTACAAATCATACAGAGTGTATTCGCTCAAATGATAAGAAGTAATGCTGTAAAAGATGACAGAGGGAAAGTATGCTCAAGTTATAGAAACTTGCTTTTCTCTCTCTATTGATACTCATATCTGTGCAAATGCGTAAGTACAATGGCATGAAGTGTTGACCTTATAGGAATGATCACCGGCCTCAATGTAACCGTCAAAATGTCGGTTGAGATCCGCTACTGCATCTTTATAGAACATTGCAAATTCTACCCTAAATGTGAATTTACAAAGTGCAAATATGCCTTTACATGAATTTAGGCACTGTAGCACATATACATGTATAAAAATTGAAAATTTCTACAATATATAACAATAACTTGGATAATGTGGGATCATGAGGCTCCACAATGTTCAGCCATGTAGTCGGACATCTCATTAGAGATATATTCGCCGCCACCATCAATTTGAAGTGCCTTCACTTTTGTAGATGTTTGTGTCTCAGCCATGGCCTTGAATCTCTTGAAGCATTCAAAGGCTTCAGATTTGTGCTTAATGAACATGATTGTAGACCATCTAGAATAATCATCTATGAAAGTGATAAAATAGATTGCATTTCCTAATGACGGAGTTGGCATTGGACCATAGAGATCGCTATGTACAAGATCCAATACATGCTTTGTTTTGATGAAATGTGATTTTGAAAACTTGCTTCTAGAGTGCTTTCCATAGATGCATGATTCACAAAAGAAAGATTTCCTATCTAATGAAGAAGGGAAGTTCAGTCCATCAACTAAATTATTACAACGCACATAAGAAAGTGATCTTGTATTCACGTGTCCAAATCGACTATGCCACAAATTAGCACTGTCATTTACATTTTCATTAGAGATACTAGCTAATGCAATGGAATTAGAGAGTACGTAAAGATTTTCGACTCTAGTGCATGTAGTTAGAGTAGTATCGCATTGGAGGAGTCTGGCTGCTACGGTTGTTGCTGCTTCTTTGTCTCGTTGTAGATCCTAATGCGACACTCCTTGATGTCGTGATTAGCTGTTTTACAATATTTGCAGAAAAGCTTACTGCGTGATCCACCATGCTCACCTTGAGTGTGAGACTTCTGCTGTTGCTGCTGCACTTGATTCTTGCCCTTCGAATAGTCTTTCTTCTAGGTGTATAGAGCCATGGATTTGTCTTTGATGGACAGGCTGCTAGTCTTTCTCCACATTTCTTTTTGAAGAAGATGACCAATCACCTTTTGAAAAGTGAGGTCGGCTTGTGTGGAGATCATCACACAAAGTGCTCATAGGACTTTGGAAGAGAAGAAAACAAGGTCATGACGACATCATCATCTTGAATAGAACATCCTACAGATGATAACCGATCTAACATGAACCTGAAGCTGTTGATGTGAGAAGTGATGGCAGTAGAATCAGACATGCTAAGAGTAAAGAGCCTCCTTCTAAGATGTAATCTCGTGGTTACATCGTGAGTCTCATAGAGACTTGATAACAAGTCCAGTGCTACCTTTGAGGTTTTGCACGTGGTAACGTGAGATATTTGGGAGTTGGCCAGATTGAGTGTGATACATGCTAAGGCCTTCTGATCTTTGATCCTCCAAGCCTTTGCTTGATCACGATCTTCTGGTTTCAGGTCTGCACTTTCTACTATGTCCCAAAGATCTCTATCTATCAATATCATTCTAAGTTTTAACTTCTAGATGTAGAAGTTAGAACCATTGAACTTGTCAATGACTCTAGCTTCACTTAGTGATGAAGATGAAGAGCTACCTATATGGAACATAATAACAATATACAAATAGAACAAACTTAATCTCGTGGTTTATTTGAGCTAAGCTCTGATACCAATATGATGGGACAGGGGAGATAGAAGAACGCGAATGGAAAAGAGAGCAGAAATATTGCGGAACAGCTCTCCTATTCTGATCGGCTGCTAGGTGCAAAAAAAGTCTAATAGAGAGCTTATGCTAAATGTAATCACAGCTTTAAGTGTTCTAATTTTCCAATAGGACCTTTAAAAATTCATTCATACTCTAAAACAAGAGTACAGTCCACCGAAGAGATTGGACATGGTTTGTATGTGGTACTACTGAAATTAGATTCAACGTGAAGTATAGTTCTGAAATAAATGGAAGAGCAGTATGATATCGCAAGTTCCTCAGGTATCAAAGACAGTCATCGTCTGATCAGAAACTGAGGAGTTGTAGACATCCGTGTTCTGATCAGAGTGAGTAAGCAAGTGCAATCAAACAACAATGAAAGTGCATTCAATCACAACAAGCATTCATCTACATTATACATAGATAAAAGACAGGCTGCTGCTATATTACACTAAAGCACAACACAAATAGCAATTACAACCAAAATTGATGGCGTAATTGAGAGGCTCAAATAATGTCTCATATATGGAGGAGCCGCTAATCTGTGCTTGGACGATCTATTTATAGATTTTATCCGTGTATTAATTACATTGAATGCTTGTCACCTAATTAGGAAAGCCGTTGTACTTGGAAGTATATGGCTTTTGTTACAACTGTACACAATATATACGGTCAATAAGTCAGCATCGTTGACACAGACGAGGATGTCGCGGGAACGTTCCTCGTTTATTTTAGACGACCTTCGGGAGTTTTTTCTCCTTCGCATTTTTCACAAAAAGTCGAAGGTGCCCTCAAAAAGACAATGATGTCTTTAAAATAGTTTAACGCATGAAAATAGATGACCTTCGAGAATTTTCTCTCTCTTTGCATTTTTCACAAAAAGCCGAAGGTGTGGTAAAAAACAGTTAAACTTTTGAACTACGCAAGTTTTTGCATTTTGGAAAAATGCGAAAAAGCCGAAGCTGTTGAAAACATAGTGTATTTCTGTAGACTGTTGAAAAGGTAAGTATTTATGTAGACTTGTTCTAAATGCAAGTTTTGTGGAAGTCCTTGAAGATGGCCAAGTCTTCAATGACTTCAAGTTATTAAACTTAACATCTGAACTTTGAAATTATGACAGGATTGGTTACACTTTCCTGGAGATTAGCCGGAAGCCCGTTGTAGAAGTTCTTCAAATAAATTGGTTGTCTAAGTTTGTGATTTTTGCAGGTATCAAATGAGCAGACATAGAACCAAAGTTGGTTTCACCTGACCCTAGATCAATGATCAATAAACATGCAAGAAGAATCATGAAATAGAAATTAGTCATTCACCAAGGAGGCAACTGTGGGCTTAATTTCCAACACTATTGGCTACTTGGAAGTGGCAAAAATTGAAATCCAAGCCCTTCAAGAAAAACACAAAAGATCTAATGGTGTGCAACGTAGCACATTTCACCTACAACATTGCACAACGTAGCCCAAGTCTATTGTATTCTAACTTACAATATTTTACACTTTACAAATGTTACACACGTAGGATGCCATTGTGAAATTGTAAAAGAAACTGTATTGATGTTTGGGAGTTCTCTTTCATAACCACTCATACAAATACATGAGACTTGCACTAGGCTCAAAATTACTAAACATGTCTATAATATGAGATTGTACTCTCAAGTTTGTTGCAATATCTCAATTTGATTTTGGTTAATATTAAATCCTTTTTTGAGAAAGAAACAATATTTGTACTTGTTTTTTGAATACATTACAAGTCAATTTCTCTTGGAGCAAGGTGAGAGATTGAACACCTCCAATTATTCTAATTCGAAGGTGAGGATGGCCCATCAATTTTGATTCTCCAAGATGTGATGGATATTGTACTTGGGCTTGAGGTGGAGCCTCAAGTACTTCAAGAAGTCCAAAGGTACAAGCAAAGGGCAACAATGGCCCTTCACTACATCAAGGTGAATGTATCCAATGAAGTATTGAGAGAGATTAGTACTTGCACCTTGCCAAGGAGGCTTGGGACACTCTCAAAGCCATTTATGAGGCTAAGAACACTTCTAGACTACTCACTCTTAGGAATCAAATCTTTTCAAGCTATCAAAAGAGTGATGAGAGTGCCTCAAACTTTGTCATGAGAGCAAAGGATATTCATAGAGAGCTTGCATGCATAGGAGATCATCTTAATCAAAGTGAGTTAGTCCAAGTCATCCTTAATGGATTGAAAGATAAGTTTGACAAAATTGTATAGTCTTATGCAATCAAGGAGGAGATTCCAAGTTTGGAGGCACTTCAAAAAGTCCTTATTTTTTAAGAATGTAGGCAAGAGAACAAGCTCTTGAGATTCAACAAGCTTTCATTGAAGGATGTTGGAGAGGACTAAGCTTTATTCACCAAGGACAAGCTAAAGGGGAGGAGCAAAGGACAACGACAACATTTCAAGGACAAGGAACAAGACAAAGCCAAACCCAAAAAAGCTTCAAATAGGAGGAAGAAGAAGATCAAGTCATTCTTTTGTGAGAAGAAAGATCACCATGCCTCTAATTGCTTCAAAAAGAAGAATCAATTCAAGCAAGCTAACCTCACTAATAAAAAAAAAGAGTGATGCTATTGAGAGTGATAGGGATGATTCACTTATGATGTCTATTCACTCTACTAGTACACCTAGCAATGCAGGGGCAAAGATGTATGTGCCTTTATTTGATAATTTTAGTATATATACTAGGGTTTATCTTCAATGATGAAGTCTTTGATGTATTTTCAAATTCAAGAACGCAATGGAAAATCGATTCAACACAAATGTCAAGTGGGGATGTTATTTTTGTGAACTAAATGTGAAAAATCAGATCCATTAAAATCATTAATGAATCTACAATCTTTAGCTAAATTGGATGCACATCACATCTCATCAACAATGTAGACATCGCAACATATGCATGCTAGATTAGGAGAAATTATGCATAAACATTCATGAAATCTAAGATTCAATTAGATACTGGTATGATCCATACAACAACAGTCAAACTATGTCCTTCACACATGTGAAACCATGCACAACAACTGTACATGCATTCTACACACTAGAATTGCCAATATCAAGAGATAAAGTTAGAGAGAAACATGGAAGAAGAAGAAGAAGAAAGGTTCTCCAGAACAAATGAGAACATCATCAACATTTCTCCATGCTGGTCCTGCTACATACAACAATACAATGTCATTTGGCCACTTGCCAATTATTGCCCTAATTGGTAATTTTCAAGTACTTACCAAAATCCTAACTTTCCAATGATTTACCTTGAGGATCCATTTGCATCCAGTTGCCTTCTTTCCTTTAGGAGGTTCCAGCAACCTCCATGTGTTGTTCTTCATAAGAGTTTGATACTCAAGATCCATTGCCTGGATCCACTCCTCTTTTTGCCTTGCTTCATCTACACATGTAGGTTCATCAAAAGAGGTTAGAATAGAAAAATTTGTACCATCAATAATGTGCTTACCCTTCTCATTATATGTTAGCCTTGATGGCTTTGTCTTTGCCTTTTCCTTGATGTCCTCCTTGGCTTTTGACTTGAAGTTGCCTCTCCATCACCATCATCCAAAGAATCATCAACATCAAGAGTGTTAGATCCATAAAAAACACCATCATCACCATCAACCTTTGGAATGTTTTCTTCATAAAAAATGACATCCCTACTTATGCCCACTTTCTTAGTTGAAGGAATGTAGACTTTGTAAGCCTTGGTCACCTCACTATATCCAACAAAAATACCCTTCTTTGAAGAAGGATCATTCTTTTTCCTATCATCAACAATAATGTTGACATAACATATGCATCCACCTATTACAAAGATAGTTTGCACACATCAATGCTTCACCCCAAAAAGACTTAGAAAGGTTAGCACTTAAGCTCATTGTTTTTGCTCCTTCACATGAGGTTCGATTCTTCCTCTTGGCCACTCCATTTTGTCGTGGGGTTCTTGGACTAGATAGCTCCCTCTTGATCCCATGTGCATTACAAATTTTTTGAACTTGGTAGAACTGAACTCACCACCATTGTCACTCTTCAAGCACTTCTATTGAATTGGTTCCTTTGCATTCTTGAACTTGAAAAAAACATCATACACTTCATCCTTTCTTTTTAGTAGATACGCTCAACAAAATCTACTGAAATCATCAATAAATGTCACATACATCTTAGCAACACCATTTCTATTTGTATTAACACTATGAATGTCCGAATGCACAAAAGACTTACTATATCTTGATGTAGATCCCTTATAAGGTAGCCTATGTGACTTAGATAAAGCACAATGCTCACACACACTTGTAAGAGATTTAGGAAGACCAATGACCACTTGTCTTCTTTCCATCACCTCTAATGCCTTGAGTTTGAGATGACCCAACCTCTTATGCCATACTGCTTTTCTTGTCATTTGCTCTTTTGCCAAAGATCCAACTTGGTTAGCAACAACAACAATTTACCTTGCCTCTTTCTAGTTTCAATCAAGACTCCTTTACTTTTGATCAAACAAGCATTCCCAACAAACTATACTTCTAGACCTTTGTCAAGCATTTGATTCACACTAAGAATATTCTGGTATGAACAAAACATTCTTCAAATTGACATTCCTACTTGTAGAAAGAGGTATAGGAATTGTGCCAATCCCTTTGATTGCACACTCATTGTCATTGGTCGTGTAGATGACTTTCCTCTCACCTTCATAAGCCAACAAAGACAAAAACATTCTTTGTGACATATCATATGTGAGCTTGCTCCACTATCAATCCACCAAGAATCAATATCTCCTCCATTGCTCAACAAGCATGAAGACATTGCAAAAGAATCATTTGCATTTTGGTCATCATGATCCTCCTCATCTAGAGTTAGATTGCCTTGCTTTTCACTTGATCTCTTTCTTTTTGTAGCAATCACTAGCAAAGTGGCCTTTGACTCCACAATAGAAGCACTTCAGCTTTGATCTATCTTTCTTCTTACCAACAAAAGAAGATGTCTCACCTTGATCTTGCTTCTTAGACCACTTACCTTTATTCTTGTCCTTGAACTTGTCTTTTGATAACATAGCCTCCTCATCTCCAACTTGATTTGTAGAAGAAACTCCTCTTGCTTGTAGCCTCTTCAGCCACCAAGATCTCTTGCAAGTCCTCCATACTTGGCGATGTCTTTTGAATGGCAAAACTTTGCACAAGGTTAGCATGATCATCCAATAAGCCGTTAAAAAAAACGAGCACTAGTTTGCACCAGTTCAACATTTGTAATGCTTTTATCAATGCATGTTAATTCATCATTCAAGGCTTTTACTCTTAAAACAAAAGCAAGAGCACTTCCTCCTTCTTTTTAAGACATTGAAAAATTTGCTTCCTTAGGGTTAGAATGATAGATATAGACTTGGATTTGTAGACCTTCTTCAAGATTTCCCAAGCATCACTAGATGAAGTACATTTGCCAAATTCCTTGAGAAGTTCATTTGTCACATTCAACTATTAGCACTCACTTGAATCTTCAACAAATGAAATCAAAATGAAATCACAAAGATTTGGAACTACACAAATGTCTTTCTCTCTCACAACTAGTCAACAAGCACATAGAGTTGAATAATCTTGATCAACTAATGATCACAACACATTAGAATGAATCTTGAAAAGATCTTGAAAATGTTCAAAACCTTTTCCACAAGAGATCATATTCAAACTTTGAGATTTCACAAAAAATTCATACTATTGAAAAATTCAAAATCTATATGCAAAACTAGCAAACTTGATATAGATTGTAAACCACAATATAGGACTTTTATAACAATGACCCAATCACTAGAATAAAAAAATCAGCTACTTTTGACCAATTTGATCTAATTTGCATATGATATCAAAGATCCACTTTCTACACATGAAATTACTAGATTTGATCAAGACTCCACTCTATTTCTCACTAGAATTAGTGGTGCCCTCAAATATAGCAATATATTTGGCTCTTCCTCCAATTTCAGCATGTGACCTGCTCTGATAACATGTGAAAAATCAGATCCATTAATGTCATCAATGAATTTATGATCTTTAGCTACATTGGGTGGTGCACATCACATCTCATCAACAATGTACAAATCTCAACATATGCATGCTAGATTAGGAAAAATTTAAGCATAAACATTCATGAAACCTAAGATCCAATTAGGTACTAGTATGATCCATACAACAACAATTTTACTCTATCCTTCACACGTCTGGAACCATGCACAACAAATCTAGCATAAGGAAGCTTGTTAGACTTTGCATAAGATCCACCAATCTTATTGATGCTAAAAGGGAACTTTCTTAAGGTGATCATGAGTAGTTTTCTCTTTGGGCTTAAAGGATGGAAATCTTTTTCAAATTTATTAGTTGTAAGTGGAAAAATGGAAAATGTCAACTCTTTGGTAGCCTTCTAGGATTTGTGAGCACCAGAAATGTCCATTGGTCTCTAAGGATTCTCACTTCTTAGCTTCCATATATCCCTCTATCACGCATATAGACCGGTATCTCTATGAGTCAATCAATGAACTATATATCAAGATGATCTAAGACCTAACTCAAGATGTCAATTAATTTCAATCTCTTTTTTAATTAAAAATTGAGATACATAAATGCTTATAGAATCTCTAGGTTTTGACTTCAATCCTCAAGTATTTTGCATGGAGTGTGAGATATCTCAAAGTAAGGATTGAGGTGGAGATTGAAATAAATTCCTCTCTATGGATATTGGTCCATGATCCAAGGCCAAAGGTTTCAAAGCAAAAACCATGGCCTACTCACATTCCACATCAACCATATGTTTTTGTACTTGTAGAATTTCAAGGCTTTATAGAACTGAGGTCCTTTAAAGCCTTTGAGGCTTATATCTAGGAACTCCTCTTCTGAAGGTTTGATGATTCACAATCGAAAGCCATTTTTTTCAAAGTCTCAATAAATATCACATAGCTCAAAGTCTTAATGATTTTAAATCATATACTTAGACTTTTCAAAATGACTTTAACCCCTCTCAAAGATGTTTTCCAAGGCTTATCCTAATATCAACACTTTTTTATTTAGATATCCCTTCATGTAAGGACAATTAGAATAACTAGCCAATGATAGGTCCACACTAATCCAGACTAACTTCTTTTTGTACTTCAAATTTCTCAGGGATTTCATCCTAAAATAAATTTGACTATCCATCCTCAATAAAATTCGATATCATGCCATAAACAAGTGATAGGGTCTACTGCTTCCCCCCCCCCCCAGCCCAGCCCATCGTGGTTTATAGATGTATGATAGTGCAAAACCAAGAATCATATGTTCCAACAATGTATCTCGGTCACGGTGATCCTAAATGAAATAGAAAAGGGGTTGATTTTAAGACTATGATAGTATGTTCCAACGACATTGAGTATAATTCCTCCTCTTGTATTCCATAGAGGTAGGAGTGAATTGCATTTAGACACTCTCAATTTCTCTATGGGCCACCAAAGACTTTCATGATGTTTATAATGGCATAACTTCTCACTTTGTCACGTAGCACTACATGTTTTCAATCGGTTCTTAACATGCTAGTATGATTAGCCATTTTGAACTTTGCGTAGTCCACTTAAGATTTGCACTCCTTTCTACATTATTTTGGATCTCAAGATCTCAACCCCCAATTAGGGTGGATCTTATGACCTAATAGGTTAAACATTAGGTCTAGGACTTGGATGGATCAGAGAAGCCCTAAATGCTCAAATCCGAGACAATCACGTATAAATATGTGATGGATTTCCCATCCAATTATGAGTAAAATTGAGACCTTCCTTCATGACTAGTTTTTGCTATCATTTGAATGATGATTACTATTGGCATATGCATCCAAGGACAACCAAAGCAAGGGGGCCGAGGTGAAGGATGGAGCCTCAAGTTCTGAATGCAAATATAAGAAGGACAAATCCACGGAAAGGTGTTTCCTTTGTGGAAAGGTGAATGAGGCTTGGAGTCTCACAAGGACTTGCAAGATTTCTCTTCAAGAGTTCATTACAACACAAGTCAAACCTTTTGAAATTTTTCATTTGGAAATGCATTGTTTGGTTCAAGATGCAAATGTAGATGTCACTTTCATGAAAGTAACTTGGATTTGTTTCATGTCCTTGAAAAGTACTTTGCTTGGAACTTTAGATAAGTTCAAACTTATTGTTATGCCAAGAGAAATCAATCAAGAATAAGGAGCAATCACAAAATGAAAATAGTTTCATTTATGCTATCATGTCAACTTATGAAGAACCATTTTTGCTTGGAAGAGATTTTTGTATCTCAAAGGTGGATTAAGGCAATACTAGTTGAGTGTGATGTCTTAAAAGATAGCAAAGTATGTTTTCCTTGTAAGCTTACATTAGTTATGAAGTCAAGGAAATGGAAATGTCTTCATAATGTAGGATCTTTTGGTTTCAATAAGATCATAAATGATGTGTTCATTCATAAGGATGAAAATTGTAAGTTTTCAATCTTAAAGACAAGTTGTAAATTTCTTATGAAAATAAGTGAAGCATCCAAAGTGGACATTTATATCCATAAGCAAGTAGTTAGCCTTATTGACATGGAAATACCTTTTGATTTCAATATTAGAAAAATCATGCCAAGTTGTGGTGATTTTTGAACTTGTGTTTCTAGCATAAGTAATCTTGATAATCATAGGAAGTGCATATTGAATAGTCATGATTGTTATGATCATTATGAGACATGGAGGTCTCGGATATCCATCAAGGAGCACCATGAAGAGGACCTTAAAGAGTCATCTCAAGGTTCAAGTGTGCCAAGGATTGAGGAGGAGAGACCTTCTCAAGTTGTGATTCCAAACAGAAACTCAAGAAACATGGTTGAGCCCATGTGGCTCACATTTCAAGGGAAAGAGGAGTATATCTCATGTGGTATGCATCTCATACTTACTTCTCTTATGTCATTTGATGAATCAATTTGCTTTAGTGAGATCATTGCATCTCAAAATTTGAGTAAAGACATACTAGTTGAGTATATAGTCTCTCTTGAGAACATAGATGATGTTCTTAAAAGGTTGAAATTGATTTTAAATCAATTAGAAAGCAAATGGTTATTTCATCGAATGTATGTTCTTGAGTCATGCAAAAGCAAAAGTGATTTGTTCACTCATAGTTTGAAAATTTGTATTGAGGCAAATTGTAAACTCTTTATGAGAGTAAGTGAATCATCTTCTAAAGACACTTATCTCCATAATGAAGTATTTAGCCTCATTGGATCTGAGATTAGCATGGTAAACAAGCATGAAGATATGATGCAAACACTTTGTTATTATAGCATGCATAGTCTTGCCAATTTGGATGAGTCTAATTCTCTAGATCGTGGTAACATGATGTTAAATCTTTGTGATCCTAATAAGACAAGAAGAAATCTTTATTTCCTCATGGAGGAGCATGCACATGAAGAAGGAACAAGCCTCAAGGTCAAGCATCTACATAAAATTTGGAAGGAATCAATTTTGGAGGTGCTAGGATGGTGCAAAGCTCTCAAGTTCATCAAAGATGTCAACATCAAAGAAGCACCCTCACACATGTGGGATCAGAGGGATGATCAGTACCACGAGCTCCCACTTTTTGTATATATAGAGCCACATTTGGCCATAATCATTAAGCAACACCAATCTTGGTTTTGGAGGCAATTCTTGTCAATTTCATCATTTGTCTTGATTTTTCTTGATATTTTTGAGTTCCTATCATATTGTACTTTGATTTTAGGCTGGAGTCCGTACTCTGACAGGTGTTCACATGTGTGAAACCAGCAAGTACAATTTCCTTTCATTTATGATTGTTCTTGTTAGATTTTCTCATCTAAATTTGATCTAGATTGATCTAAATCTTGTGTAGATTGATAGATCAATTGTATCTAACATCCAATCACTCTTGTGGATCATTTTAGGATCCATTCTTGGTCCAATTTTGTAGATTTCCACATGGTATCATAGCCAAGTACAAGAGGATTTATGAAGATTTGATGGGGTTGATCCAAAACTAAGCCCAAATCAGCAAGTTTTTGGAAACTAGTTAGTTTTGATGTGGCGAGTTGGATAGGATAGGTATACTCAAAATTTATGGACAAAAACTTGTTGTGGGCTGCAAGGGTACTTTTCACACGTGCTAGATCGTACGGTACCAGTTTTGGAGCCTTATGTTTCGGTTTGATGCTAAATCAGGGATTGACATTTCAAGAACCACAACAAGTCTCAGGAGCTCCTCCACTAACTAAATCACAGGGCACTGGTGGTACTTCCTCCCAACACCATCTCTTCCACTCTTCTGTTTCTAACCCCATTGACACCACTAACTTTCCCTTCATCCTACATCAATTTTCTCTAGAATCTCAATGCAGTACTGATTCTAACCCTTCACCACCTCTCTCCCCTCAACTTGATCCACAAATTGAAAATGCCTTGGCAGTTGAAGCACCCACAATAAGACACAGGATCACGCCTACTGAACCTAGCAAGGATTTGCTTACATCTCAAGAGTTTGCAAAGAAATATCAAACTACAAAGGAGCGAGGTGGCTACGTATTGCCAAACATGGACCATTGCAAAACCCATAAGGAAGCAGTCAAGCTCCTGGATCCACAACCACTCTTGCTCTATCAGCTCTTCCTATAGAGTAAAACCTCTATGGCATGGTATCTCGAAGCACCCACCTACATGCACACCAATCCATACTATTATCCGGTAGCGTGACGAGAACCGTTTTATGCCACCAAGATCAAGAACAAGATTTTTTGGCCCAAGCTCATAGGAGTGGATACCGGCAACCCAACGGACGACATGGTCACCAATTGCTGTATATTTTTCCAAACGCACCATGGCAACCCTAATCACGACGTACGATAATTTGTGGATAATTGTGGCTTGGTGGCGTTTTTGGTAGAGCTCAAAGGTTATTGGGATCGAGGGCTACCACCGATAGCCATTCATATCAATAAACCTCTACAAATGCAAGACGACCACATCAATGTAGCGCAACTTTATTATCGGGCAACCCTCACTTCAGCACTACATGTTGATATGTTAGAGCTGTGGAGAACCCGTAATTTTCTCCAAGGTATGCTCCACTACTCAGGCAAAAAGCCTGATCAAACCTTTCATCGCCAAGACTGCACCAGAGATCCCCATCCAAACTAGCAATGGTTACCTGATATAGGTTATCACGGAACTAGTCATACAGGCGACTGCGCATCTGTTGAACAACTTTCTAGTTGTTTCAACATTTTGCAAGGACAGAATCTAGTCCACGCTGCTGAGTCAGATAATGGAATCCTTCCTGGCATTCCCTGGCCCCACAGTTGTGCCATACGACTGGCATGACTTTCTCATTCACGAACTAACCATCTCCATCAAACCCAATGACCATGAGCGTATCACAGCAGGTCCCCTGTTGTGCAATTTTGCCTGCACACATGAAGTGGAAACGTGACTTCGATGCGTCCTAGGTGGCGTAAGCGTGAAGGGCAAGGCCATGTTAATCTCAGAATGGAAAAGTGCTGGGAAAAAGCCCATTGCCTCAAGAAGTGGGCCAGTAGTCTGAAGCCATGATTGAATCAGAGTGTTAGAGGGTAAGGGCCAAATCTGTGTGGCTGAGGGTATTTCACGTTGGATCACCTGCTTGGTGCCAAAGTCTTCAGAGGATGAAGAGCATGTTAGCAGTGATAGTTAAAGTGCAAAAAAGTAGGAAAAATGGTGGAAAAGGTAAAAAGAGGTGGAAACGACAAAAACTGTGAATAACGAGTGTCGGATGGTAAGAATTGTAGTTCAGAGTGCAAATTTGGGTTTAGAATGTGCGGATGATAGCTTGTATGAAGTTTGGTCACAATCAGAGAACTTGGAAATTTCAGTGAAAAATTGAACAGAGCCTCGCCAGCAAATGTGACAAATGACTCGAATTCAACCCTTCTATAGCAGAATTTAGAGTGCATATTAGGTGAAATCCACTTTCCCTTGTTCAGTTCCACCCAAATTTTCAAGAACCTTCTTCACAAAATTCTAAGACCTCAGAGAAGTCTGCGAGAGTCCAAAAGGTGATTTGACTGCCCTGCGAAGGTTCTGCGAGGGTTCAGACTGTCTGCGAGGGTTCAACTCTTGTAGGAGGTGATCTCTTGCACAACATGTTTTTGTGGTTGGATTTTCAAGATCATACCATATAGGCAGGCTAATTTCACTGCTCTAATTTCATTTATGCACCTTGCAAAGGTTGGTAGGATGATCTTGATGCTCTATGAAGGTTTTGAAGATTCGGCTTCTGAGACCCTCGGACACACTAAAAAATGATGTTTTTCTCATCAAGAACTCTTGCAGAGATTTTTCTGGATGCATCTGGGTCAGATCTAGTGATTTTCCAAGTTTCGATAGCTATCTCTCAGGGGATCTCCACAAAATCATGAAAAAAGTGCTCTTTTAGAGTGTTTTTTAACTAGATCTTGAGATTCTTTGATTTTTAACTTTTGCAAACTGGTAATCTACTTCATCCATGTTAGATCTGACTGTTGGTAGTTCTCTGAAAGTTTTGATAGATATTTGGTAGCAGATCCATCAGTTTTTGGTGAAATTTGCCCTTAAATTGACATAGTTTCTGAGATCGAGGTCTCTGATCTGCAATTTTGAGGGACTTATTGGCATAATCTGATGATCTGCTTTCCTCTTGATCCCATCTGGATCTAGATCCCTCTTGGATCCTGATGGATTTCCTCAATCTTGCCAGACCTGGTTGAGTCTTGATGGATCTAGCTTGATTTGGCTTGTTCTTCCTAGATCTAGTTGTGATGGCCTAGCAGAATAGCTTTTCGTCACATGCCACCACCAACCTGGATCTAATTCACTACGATGGCCAGTACTTGTGCAACCGGCTACAATTTATGGGTGTGTCGAACGGTGTCCCATCTAGCTTCTCCAGATTCACGGCTCCATGATTAAGAATTTCCTTGATCCGATAAGGACCTTCACTTGTGAATTTTAATTTTCCCTTGATCGCCTTGGTTTTATACATTAGGACCAAATCTTCGGAATGAAGATTCTTGTTTTGTAACCTATGATCGTGTCATGCTTTGCGTTTTTCCTTTTCAGCTGCCAATGCATGCACAACTAGTAAGCATGTTTCACAGAGTTTATGTAGAGCTTCGTGGCGTAGTTGTAGAGATTTGGATTCATTAAGACGTTGCGTTGTGGAAATCCTTAATGAAGGGACTAAAACTCTATTGGCATTACAGCATCCTGACCATACACCAATTGGAAAGGTGTTTGATCAGTGCTTCCCTTATATGTTGTCCTGAATGCCCATAGAGCAGCATGCAACTTGTAATCCCAATCTAATCTGCTGGCTTCAACTGTTTTCGTGAGCACGCTACACAGGATCTTATTGGATGATTCTGCTTGTCCATTACCGCGAGGATAATAAGGCGTACTGATCCTATGGATCACAAGAACTCCTCCAACAGGACCTTGATGGTCTCATTGATGAAATGACTTCCGCGATCACTGACTAGCTCCACCGGGCTTCCAAAGCACACAATGATATTTTCATAGAGGAACTTGGCAGTTGTCCTAGCATCAACTACTCTTACTGCCTTGGCTTCGACCCACTTGGTGAGATAGTCCGTGGCTACGATTATGTATCAAACCTGGGTACTCCTTGTTGTAGGGTGAATTGGACTGATGTAATCCAATCCCCACTTTTTGAATGGTGCTTGGGCTAAGACCGGGTGTAGTAGGTCATAATTCAATCTCATTGGTCTCCTTCCCCTTTGGCACACATTGCACTTTCTTAGGTATTCCTCCGTATCCTTATGAATCGTTGGCCACCAACATCCTGATTGCAGAATCTTGCGAACTGTAATGTTGGATGCAAAATGGCCTCTACCCATGCCTTCATGTGAAAGCGAAATGATTTGGGTGGTCTCATGTGAAAGAATACACCACCGAAGAATCCCATCTGTTCCTCTTCGATACATATGGCCGACAATCAGCTGATAAGTTCTAGCTTTCAGAATCAATTTTCGCTGATCCGCCTTTGGTAGTGATTTGTCTGGTTGGCCCCGCATTAGATATTCAATAATGTCGACAGACCATTCTGGTACTGTGTCCACGTAAAATAAGGCAGCATCAGCTAGCTCATCGTCGGGTTGAGTTGCAACCTCCTTTCTCTTGATTTGTGACACATGATTAGCCATGTAGTGTTGTTTTTCCTTGCGGACTACTATCCGAAAATCAAACTCCAACAACAGAAGTAGCCATTTGGTGATTCTCCTTGTGTTGCAAGTTTTGTTCACGAGATAGAGCAAGGCTTGATGGTCCGTATAAAAAGCAAAATGTGTGGCCATCAGGTAGTGCTGAAATTTCTTAACCGCATATATCATCGCCAATGCTTCTTGCTTTGTGGTTGAATAATTCATTTCTGTATCAATGTGTTGTCGGCTTGCAAATCGGATTGGAAAATCCTTTTTGTGTTCTTCTGGCTGGGTTGAGACTGCTTCAACTGCATATTTCAATGCGTCTATATTCACATGAAACTCAATGGACCAATTGGGTGGGCGTAAGATTGGTGCTGAAACCAATACATCTTTAAGCTTTTGGAAAGCCTTTAGGGCTTCCTCGTTCCAATGTGGATCCGTTGTGAGTCTGTAAATTGGTCGGGCTAACTCTGCAAAATCCAGAATGAAGATCCTATAAAAGTTAGCATGACTCATTAAGATGTAGACTTCGCGGATCATCCCCGGTGGTGGTAGATCAACAATGATCCTGATCTTTGATGTTAAAAATTCACAATTCTAGCTTGACTAGTTTTGGTCATATGACTTGTAAATAGTTAGATGGTCATGATGTGGCTTGTCACACGTGCCAAATAGCATAGGATTCCATTCATAAGGATGTTCTCAAGTAGACCTAAGTGTTAGAACCTTTGGAATGAGTCCAAATTATGCTTAGATACGAGGGAGAAAAAATAGGAGCTATTTTTGGTAATTTTTGCATTGTTGAGGGATCTCCAAAATTCCAACCCTAACTTGGTAGGGATGAAAGATCCACCAAAATTAGCATTAGGGATAGGTTTAGGGCTACTCATACCTGCCCAAAACCGTGATGGATCATGTATATATAGGTGATGATATCTCACCAAAATCAATCAAGCAATTTCATGTTTTTTCTCTCATAATGGTGCAATTGCTCTCTATGTTCATAATTGTTTGAGTACTTGTGATTACTAATGATTATAGGATTGAATGTAGGTCTGGTGTACAGTACTCAGACTGTGGGAGGCCGTACTTTCACACATGTGAAGCCTTCTTCAAGGATTTGGGCCATTTAGTGAGGTTCAAGCATAGATTTTTGATGGATTTTGATGGTTCAACTTGTGCTAATCTTATGAAATCATAATCTATTGTTTCCCTCATCATTTCAAGTGTTTTAGGATCCTTATTTGCTGTAATTTTTACATGGTATCAGAGCCTAAAGGCTGAAATGAGCTAAATCCTTGGTTTGCATTCAATTTGATCACAATTTTTGATCTAAATCTTGTGTAGATTGGATCTTAGCATCTAGTATTGATTCTAGAACTCAAAGTGAGTCAAATACATTGGAGATTGGTGTTGTGTGACTTCATTTGCAGGTGTTTAGGTGTCTAAAACCAGAGGCAAAGTTGAATTCAATTCACATTACCAAGATAGCAAGTTTTGCTTGCTCCAAGCATTGATTTCTAAGCGAGTTTTGGAGGTGATTTCATAGAGAAGGCTTTCTAGCATTCAAGGAGAGGGAAGATCAGAGTTTTGGGAAATCTTCAAGGCTGTTCTAAGGTGTAGTAGGCACCTCCTAAAGTGATTTAGGTTCAGTCCAACCATTGCTTGACTTATGCACCAAATTAGATCAATTTTTCATCATTTTTGATCATTTTTTGCTTGTGATTGGATAGTAGATTGTGTTGCATCCTCATTAAGTTCCATTTAGATCTTTTACAAGTGATTTTGGAAGTATATTAGGTTGCTGAAATTCACTCTTGATCAGATCATTTGGAAGCTTTAATGTTCTTTATAGAAAGAGGGGCAATTCTACTAGTATTGTCTACTTCAATCAAGCAAATGCATTGTTTCTAGTATTCTATGATTTGATTTTGTTAGAGATCATTCTTAGATCTTTATAGGAAGTCTATTACTGATCTTTTCAGGTCCCTAAGAAGTGGGATAAGGTAGACCTTCAATCAAATCAATAGAAGTAACCTTCATTTGTGTCAAGTCCTTGATTAGGAGACTAGATGGCATCTATAAATGCATATCTTTTGGATACTAATGAAAGGCTCAACAAAACTAACTATTCCATATGGAAAGTTAGAATGGAATCTATCATGATCATGCAAGATCTGATGGAAATTGTAAATGGTAAGGAGGGTGAACCTATTCATCCTCAAGAAAAAGCCAAATACATCAAGAGGTGCAATGTTGCACTACATTGCATAAAAATGAATGTTGCAAATGAACTCTTAAGAGAGGTAGGAGATTGCACTTCAGCTCAAGATGCTTGGGAGACTTTGCAAAAGGTCTATGAATCCAAGAACCAAACTAGAATGTTAGCTTTGAAGAATCAAATCTATAGAAGCTATCAAAAGAAAGGAGAGAGTGCACATACTTTTGTCCTAAGAGTAAAGGAATTGAACAAAGAGCTAGCCTTTATAGGTGACCCTATCAAGGATGAAGAGCTTGTTCAACTCATATTGAATGGACTAAGCTTTGAGTTTGACAATTTGGTTCAGGGATATGCAATTATGGGTAAGCTACCCATACTTGAAGACCTCCAAGACACACTCATGGCCGAGGAATCAAGAAGGAGCCAAATGCAAGAGAGGATGGATAGGCTTTCCATCCAAGGTGGAGATGACCAAGCTCTCTTCACCAAAGGCAAAGGCAAGTCCAAAGGCAAAGGATCAACATTCAAGAGGTTTACAAAGCTTGAGGATCAAGAAGGACCCCCAAAGGCATCTCCATCAACCACCAAAGTCAAGAAGGACAAATCAAAGGTGAAGTGCTACTATTGTAGCAAGATGGGGCATTATGCCTCGGAATGCTTCAAGAGGAAGCAAGATCAAAGCCAAGCCAACATGAGCAAAGAGGAGGAGGAGGAGAGTTCACATGAGGACTCTCTCATGATGTCCATATTTTCTTCAACAAGCTTCAAAGGAGAAGATCCTTGGTGGATTGACTCGGGTGCTAGTTCACACATGACTAGTAAAAGGGAGTTTTTCTCTTCTCTCTTATCTTATGATGGACCTATAAAGTCTATCTATACAGCAAATGATGAAGCTTGTAAGATTGAAGGAGTTGGTAGCATTCTCCTTTGCTTAGGATCTTCCAAAAAGATCAACATAGAAGGTGTTTTGTACATTCCTACAATAACAAAGAATCTACTAAGTGTTGGCCAAATGGTAGACAATGGTTTCAATGTTGACTTTGCTTCAAATGAATGTTTCATCAAGAAGAAGGGTAAGATAGTGGCTAAGGGCACTAGACTTGGCAAACTTTATAAGCTGGATGCATTTGTGGATACTAATGTTGTCATGTTGGCCGAGAAGAGCAAGATATCTACCTTTACTTTATGGCACAAAAGACTTGGACATGTCAACTCGGGTTCCATGGAGGCTATGATCAAGGAGGAGTATGCTTTAGGCCTACCAAGGTCTATTGGGAAGGAAGACAAGGTTTGTGAAGCTTGTGCCTTATCCAAGGCACATAAGAAGGTGTTTCCTAACTCCATCACAAAGTCATCTCATCCTCTTGAACTCATACACTCGGATGTGCACATTGCTAGCACCAAATCTAATGGAGGTTCATCCATGTTTTTAACCTTCATTGATGACTACTCAAGATATTGTTGGGTGTTCTTACTTTCTTTCAAGTCTCAAGTATTTGATACTTTTGTAAAGTTCAAGTTGTTTGTGGAAAAGCATCATAATCATAGCATCAAGATTCTTATAAGTGACAATGGTGGAGAATTCATCTCCAATGAGTTCAAGGCCTTTTGTGAGAAGGAAGGGATCAAGAAAGAGACTTCTTGTCCTTACACTCCTCAACAAAATGGAGTTGCTGAAAGAAGGAATAGAACATTATGTGAATGTTCTAAGGCTTTAAGATTAGATGCTTGTTTGCCCAAATCCTTTTGGGGTGAGTCTCTTGTATGTGCAAACTACTTGATGAATAGGGTGTCTTGCAAAGCAATTGAAGGCAAAACTCCTTATGAGATGTTGTATGGAAAGAAACCCAATCTTAATCACTTGAAAGTTTTTGGGTGTATATGTTATGTGCATGTGCCATTGGAAACAAGAACCAAGGAGGATCCATCTTCCACAAGAGGGATCATGCTTGGATATGCAAGCTCAAGCAAGGGCTACAAAGTCTATCTCCCATCCTTGAACAAATTTGTTGTTTCAAGGGATGTCATCTTTGATGAACATCATATGCATATGCTTGAAGAAGGCTCAAGTGCTCCAACAATCAAGAAGAAGATGGCCGAGGAGCAAGATCTTGGTTTTGAGGAGGATCTCATGGAGGAGCAAGCACCAAACCCACCTATCACACCAAGGAGATCTTCAAGGGCAAAAGTGGAGCCATCAAGGCTCACATATCAAGGCAAAGGACAGCAAGTTGAGGGTATCTCATCCACTTCTTATGCTTTATCTAGTTTTGAAGAACCGTCTAATGTTGAAGATGCATTGAACTCCAAAGAATGGTATAAAGCTATGTTGGATGAGTATGATGCCTTGATTGAGAATGAAACTTGGTTGCTTGTTGAGAGACCTCAAAGGAATGTAATAGGATGCAAGTGGGTCTTCAATCTTAAGTTGAATGCAAATGGGAGTGTTAACAAACATAAAGCAAGATTAGTTGCAAAAGGTTATGCTCAAGAGAGAGGGATAGACTATGAGGAAACTTTTGCACCCGTGGCCAAGATGGTCACAATAAGACTAATCATTGCACTTGCATCACATTTTGAATGGATTCTATGTCAAATGGATGTCTCTAATGCTTTCTTGAATGGTTTTTTGGAAGAGGACATCTATATGGAGCAGCCACAAGGGTTCATCAAGCATGGAATGGAGAACAAAGTATGCCATCTCCAAAGAAGCATCTATGGCTTGAAGCAAGCCTCGAGATCTTGGAATTCAAGATTACATTGCTATCTTATTTCACTTTCTTTTGTTCAAAGTGAATATGATCCCACTCTTTACATTAAGTTTGATGATGTTGGTATTGTACTTTTACTCATTTATGTAGATGACATCATCATTAGTGGAAATAGTGTTGATGGTATTGAAAAAATCAAGATAGATCTATCCTTAGAGTTCAAGATGGTAGATCTAGGGTGTCTTCACTTCATCTTAGGCATAGAAGTACTTAGAGGGTCTGATTTTATCTTTATAAGTCAAGTAAACTATGCTCAAAGTCTTTTGAAGAAGTTTAAGATGGAAGTATACAAAAGTGTTGACACACCAATGGAGCAAGATGTAAAAGTGCCAAATGAAGATGATGAAAGATCCTTCATGGACATCACTTTGTTTAGGCAACTTATAGGTTCCTTAATGTGGATCACTATAACTAGACCAGATCTTAGCTTTAGTGTATGTAGGTTGAGCCAATCCATGCAAAAGCCATTGAATATCCATTGGAAAAAGGCTAAGAGGATTCTAAGATACATCTCGGGTACATTGGATTTTGGGATTCTATATAGAGGAGATGTGATTAACCTTCATGCATTTAGTGATTCAGATTTTGCAGGGGACAAGAGGGATAGGAAATCAACAAGTGTCTATTCAACTTTCATAGGAGAAGGTGTGGTTTCATGGCTTTCAAAAAAGCAAGAAACTATATCTCTATCTTCAACCGAGGCCGAGTACAAAGCTTTGACAAGCACTACAAAGGAGGTACTTTGGATCAAGAGATTATTGGTGGAACTAAAGATCATGGATTCAGAGGAGGCACCAATCATCTACAATGACAATATATCAGCCCAACACCTTGCATCTAACCCAATCTTCCATGCAAGATCTAAGCACATTGAGATATGCCATCACTTTGTGAGAGAAATGGTGCAAGCCAAGGAGATTGCTTTGGAGCATGTTCCAAGCAATGAATGTGTAGCTGATCTACTTACTAAACCACTTCAAAAGACACCTTTTATGAAGTTCAGATCATCACTTGGAGTGATTAGTAAAGCAATGATTGAACCAAGCTAGATAGTGAGGAGGAGTGTTAAAAATTCACAATTCTAGCTTGACTAGTTTTGGTCATATGACTTGTAAATAGTTAGATGGTCATGATGTGGCTTGTCACACGTGCCAAATAGCATAGGATTCCATTCATAAGGATGTTCTCAAGTAGACCTAAGTGTTAGAACCTTTGGAATGAGTCCAAATTATGCTTAGATACGAGGGAGAAAAAATAGGAGCTATTTTTGGTAATTTTTGCATTGTTGAGGGATCTCCAAAATTCCAACCCTAACTTGGTAGGGATGAAAGATCCACCAAAATTAGCATTAGGGATAGGTTTAGGGCTACTCATACCTGCCCAAAACCGTGATGGATCATGTATATATAGGTGATGATATCTCACCAAAATCAATCAAGCAATTTCATGTTTTTTCTCTCATAATGGTGCAATTGCTCTCTATGTTCATAATTGTTTGAGTACTTGTGATTACTAATGATTATAGGATTGAATGTAGGTCTGGTGTACAGTACTCAGACTGTGGGAGGCCGTACTTTCACACGTGTGAAGCCTTCTTCAAGGATTTGGGCCATTTAGTGAGGTTCAAGCATAGATTTTTGATGGATTTTGATGGTTCAACTTGTGCTAATCTTATGAAATCATAATCTATTGTTTCCCTCATCATTCCAAGTGTTTTAGGATCCTTATTTGCTGTAGTTTTTACATTTGATAGGTCTGTGACGATCCCGTGTCTAGATACTGTATGGCCAAGAATCAAGCCATGTGTAACCCAAAATTGACATTTTTCTAGATTGAAGGAGATATGAAAATTGCGACATTTTTGTAGCACCTTCTCCAAATTGGATAAGTGTCATGAGTCTGGTCCATGCACGCACAGATCGTCCAAGAAAATTTCCAAAATTTTTTGCAAATACTCTTTGAATGCCACCTGCATGACACGCTGGAAAGTGCTTGGAGCATTGCAAAGTCCTAATGGCATCACCTTATAAGTGCCAGCTACTCTGTCGAGGACACTTTCCGTAAATGGTAAAGGAAAATGATCCTTTTTGGTGACTACATTTAGCGCCTTCAGATTCACACATATTCATATTTTGTCGTTCTTCTTGGGTACTATAACTATCGGCGATACCCATTCGTATGCTCGATTTCATGAATGAAATCTGCATCTAACAGCTTCTGCAACTCTTGTTTCATAGCTCCATATAGTTTGGGTTGCAACGGTAGTAATGACTCACCTTGGGAACTACTCCATCCACCAAGGGTATGGTGTGTTGGACTACTGTTGGTGGAATGTCCTTCAGATCGCTGTAACTCCAGGCAAAACGGTCCTTATACTCCACCAACAATGATTGTAGTCTCTTGAATTCTGTGGGCGTTAACTGTTCTCCCATATGCACTATCTTTTCTTCTTCACCTGGCTTGACAAGGTTCATTGGCTATGTTCGCACAGGTCCCTCGAAGACTTGTTCCGCTGGTGCCTGATTTTGATCAGGTTCTTGCTGGGCTTGCGGCATCATAATTACCATGTCGTCAAGGTATAATTCTTGAAGGTTTCAGGCATCTCGTGAACTGGTGCTTGTCGAGATTCCTCCTTCAGCATATTGATCTTGTCCTGACTGGTCATCTTTTGGTTCTCTGTCATCTGAGTAGAGGATGACGTTGTGTCTGAGTCCATCTTGATTGACTTCAAGGAATCCAACACCTTCTTTTTGCCCTTTTTTGTCATATTGGTGGATTTGTCCTTGTTGTCTTTCATCGGAACTGGTGTGACATTTGCCTCGTGGTTGCGAATATCAACATCCACTGTAGCTATAGCCTCTTCGGGTAGATCACTCCATCGGATCACCTGGTTGTAGCATTGCTTCAACTGATTCTTCTTGCTCGCAGGTGCCTTTGGTGGATCGATCCTTGAGACTTTCGCCATAGCAGACTTTTGCAACGGTTGAGTTGGTACTTTCTTGATTCCATAACGATCTGGGTCCATGTGTTGTAGGACCTCCTCATCAGTCAGTTCAGTCTCCTTATTATAAGCTAGAGCATGTTGCCAAGGGACTAAATCATCGTCCATTGGGTTCTCAATAGGTTCCGTTGACAACCATGCTACATTTATCATATTCACCCCAAATGTGATTGGTGTGTCCATAGTGTAACACTTGGGTGAAGATGTACTAGGTTCAGGATCTGATTCATATTGACATGTTCGACAGTCAATAGTTGCTAATGCATCCATCCATCTCACGACATCCATCTCTGAATTATAGTGACCACCCTTGGCTAGCCTTGGGCGATCAATCATGTGATCTGTCGTGGATGATCCGTCATCAGCTTTGGGTGCAATAGGTCTCACCGCCCATGTGGTTGGATCAACCTTTATAGCCTGCTCTCTATTCTCAAAGGTGAGTTTTTCCATATCCCAGTTGTATACTACTTGCACAGTCCTCAACCATGGTCTTCCCAGTAAAACAAGATATGCAATTGGAGATTCAGGTATATCCATGACTACAAACATAATCACAAACTACATGCCTGCTATTTTTACAGGGATATCGACAACCACACCCTTTGGTTTTACACAAGATTGATTCGCTAGTTTGATGGCAAATCGTGCTGGCATCAACCCTTGTAAACCCCACTTTTCATGCAAAGCAGTGGAGATCAAATTGACTCTTGATCCTCCATCTACTACTGATGCCTCGTCCTCGTATCTCTTGTGTTTGATTGGCAAGGTGATGTTGTGTTCCTCACTTTCCCACGCTACCCAAATGTGGAGGACGTTACTTGTTTCTTCATAGCCCGTACAATATATGGGCTTAGGCGCTACTGGCTCTTCGTCCGTTTTGGCCCATTTAGCCAAAAGGCTTTTAGCTTGTAGCGCAATATGCAG
This sequence comes from Diphasiastrum complanatum, assembly GCA_029204225.1. Classification (NCBI taxonomy): domain Eukaryota; kingdom Viridiplantae; phylum Streptophyta; class Lycopodiopsida; order Lycopodiales; family Lycopodiaceae; genus Diphasiastrum; species Diphasiastrum complanatum. The sequence continues at coordinate 49,023,353 of CM055096.1, forward strand.
TAATTCCCCGAGACGTAAACTAACACGGCTTGCCAATAAGATTGTGAGCCTTTCAGTGCATGGTTCCTCGAGCTCCACCGTGTGAAAAGCTGGTTCATGATGATGCAACCGATCGTTCTGATCAGTGTGCAATGGTGATCCCTTTTGAGGTTTTCGTTCACCGTCAGCTCGAGGTTCCATCGGATTGTCTCTTTCTTGCTATTTTTCCTCCACTTGTGCTCTCTGTACCCAATGTCATATTTTCTGGTACTGTCTTCTTTCTTCCCTCACATTCAAATATGGCGCTGAAGTTGAGGGTTGGTCATCAGTGACCGATGGTGTTGGTGAGGGAGCCACTTCCTTCCTCTTCTATGCTCGTGTAATAGCTAACAGAGGAGCATGTAATTGCTGGTTGTTGTATTGCAATGAAGTTTAGTGGTGCACTAGTTCCAAGTCTCAATGGACAATTCTTGAAGCAATGTCCATAACCGCATTCTCGACCAAAGGATGTATATTGTCTTTTGTAAGGACATTCTGCAATCCTATGTCCTTCGCCACATCCATAGCAACCGTAATTTTTTCTGTCTTGACGCTGAGTTTGAGCTGCATAGGCCACAAAATATTCATTTATGGCAGGATTCCTAAATGGCTCCTTCGATCCATACCATTGTTGCTGCTCAGGTTGAGGTGGTACTTGCATCTCTGGTTCCATTGCTGTTAGGTTTACATGGGCCACTTGTTGATTGACTGGTGGTGGTGCAGGTAAGGCCATACGTTGTTGCTAATTCGGTGCGCTGTACCTCGGTGCCACGTTTGGTGCCCCTTGATAATATGGATAAGAAGTCTGATAAGGACTTCTCTTCTATTGAACAATCCGGGGGCTAAACGGGCAAAATGTCGTATCGTGTGATGTTGCATTGCACAGATGGCAAAATCTATGTGTCAGTCTCAAATTTTGCTTTAAGACTGGACACTCATTCGCTGTATGGTTTTGTGTGCATACTGAACACCATACATTCTCCCATCGTGAATACTGTAGCTGGTTTGGTTCCGGTTGATGTGGCGTTGCTGCTACAGCTCCTTGTAAGGCTTTCAGTTTCTAATCAAACTGCGCCGCAAGTTGCTCCATCTGCTGTTTGTGTAGTTTTGTCATTTTTTCCAGCAGCATTTTTGTGGATAGAGCGGATGCATTTGATGATGTTGATGCTATCGAGGGAGTAGGAGTATGGGTGGATGGATATTCATTGTCAGATCCCTCATCCTCTTCCTTGATGGCATCTTCCATAGCTTCTTGTAGAGTAGCGTACTGCTCCCGTCGTTTCAGTTCTCTTCTGATGCTTCATGGTAGTCCGACTAGGAACCACATGATCACCGCATGATCAGGAGTTAGGGATGCACTGCACTCGGATCGTAGATGTTTGACCCATTCAATATAGTCTCTGACCCTTTATTGTTTTCCCATCTTAACTTTGGAGCAGGAGAAACGGGTCTTCCAAGAACTTCTTTGGTTTAAAGCGCGTAATGAGAGCCGCTTTAACCGCTTCCTAGGTAGATTTTTCTTCCTCTGACAGGTTGAAAAACCAATCCAAAGGCACTGCTAATAAGGACATGGAAAACAACATCAGTTTTTTTGCAGGTGTTCGTTCGCCGTAGATTTCACAAGCTTGCTCATAGATCTGAAGAAAACGGATGGGATCTGATGATCCGTCTTATTTTGGTATTTCTATCCGTGGTGCTCTCCGGACTGCTTGCAAGGGAGCGACAAGCACGGGTTGGCCCATTGGTTCCAGTGGCGCTAGTTCTAGTTCTACCTCTTGTTGCACAACTGCTAATCTAGGAAGGTGTGGTGCTTGATTTGCTATCCTTCTTGCTACTGATTGTCCAGATCTCAGATTCATCCGATGGTGGGTTCCAAAGTAGCTGGATCTTGTTTGTATAGTGGGATGCAGTCTGGATCTTATTGGTCGTAAGTGAAATTTAGGCCTTGTACCGTGGTTTTTCCTTGATAACTTTTTACTCCTTGCACTGATTGACCTAAGATTTTGACAGTAGCTAGATCTGATGCAAATCTTTCCACTGATCTATTTTGTGAGGGTTCTCTTGTGCGAGGGTTGGCTGTGCAAGGGTTCTTTAGCTATTTTTACAGATAAAAAACTTGATATCTCTTAGATCCTTGGGAAGTAACTCTCGCAAAGATCACATTAGCTGAATCTGGGTCAGATCTCACTATGGAATTCTCTGTGAGAGTTAACTCTCGCACTAAGTGAAAATTTCACTGTATGTGACGGTTCAGAATCACTATTTTGGCTTGATCTTCACCAAATCTCTATACTAACTCTCGCAGGCTTCATCACTGATGGAAATTAACATTCTAAATCGATTGAGATGGTCTGCAAGAGTTCTTATTGGAAGGATTTGCTGGATCTTTACTTTTTAGTGATTTTTTTAACACTTAAACCCAATTTTTTGCTCACTGGAATCAAACTACCTCTCGTAGGCTCTTCTGTGTCCTTGTCTCTAAGAGATGGAACTTCAGACTCCTCTGCTAGAGTTCTCGCCCACTGGAATTAAAATTTTGGTGTCTGCGAGGGTTCTATGGTACTTTCCTATCTTCTTTTCACTGGGAACTCTCGCACAAGCACTTAGACATCAAACTAACTCTCGCAAGCTTCTCTGTGTCCTAGTCTCACTGATATGGAAATTCAAAGGGTTCTGCGAGAGTTATGATAAAGATTTGCATTTTCTTTGAATTTTTTTAAGGGTTTTTTGAATTTTTTATGATTTTTCTCTGATTTTTGCAATCTGCTTGGAATTAATTCTCGCAAGCTTCTATGCAGATCTGGGACAGTACCCTGGAGCTACTGCCAGTCATGCAAGGGTTAAGTCTTACTAGTTTTGAAGATATTAAAATCTGATGAGATTTTAGGCTCTTTTTCCCTCCAAAATACAGATTGGTGTGTTTTTTTGGGTTTTTTGGTTGGTTGGTTTGGGTTTCAAGCCCTTAGAGGCTATTAAAGGCCTCCTCTACCCTCTCACACCTCCTCCTCTAGCTGTGAACAGTCCAAACACAAAAAAAAATACAGAAAACTAACTCTAAACACCCAAAAATCTACCTAAAACTACTCTAAAAAGCAAGAAATAGCTAAAATGCAACTACACTAGTTAGTGGAAACCTATCTCCGGCAACGGCGCCACTGTAGGGTCTTTGATCCGACGTAGTAATAGCCCTCCCACCTATCAACAAGGATTAGTTCACTGGATAGGCACCTAACTATGCATAGATGCTACTTTTAGTTAGTTTCCTACTTTTTATCTAACTCCACTAACACTACTCACACTAACTCTACTTCCCTAAACTAACTTCATCATGATTGTTGGTGAAAGGGAAGGGTAGAATAGAAGAGAAAGAAGGAGAAGATAGAAAGAGAGAGATAGAGTTGAGGGGGAGCTTAGCTCAAAAGCTCAAGATGCATGCTAATGGAGAAACCATAACTAGTAAATCAACATCATAGAAATGGAAACAATTAGAGACACACAACAAAAATGTGCTTAGCAAATGAGGATGCTTGGCTCTCCAAATTGGTAGAGTTTCCTCCTCCTCATTGGGCATCCAAATAGAGTACAAATGGTGTCTTTTTATAAAATGGAGAAGGCCCTTGCCCCAAAATCCTATTGGCTAATATTTGCATTGATCCTATCCATTCGTCTTGGACCCAACTTGATCCAAGGGTCCACAAAAAGTATATTGAAATTCACAAGATTCATGTGAATCCCAAATTGGACCCAACTCTAAAAAAGTAATCTCTAAGTTTAAAATTGACTTTGGGCCTCAAGTTTTATTTTGATTACAAAGGGCCCAAGCCTATTATTTTATTTATAAATTAGCTTGTGTGCTCATTGGGCCATGGGCTTATACGCGCAGGATGTCATGCCCTCGCAACACATTTTATTGGACGATTTTATTTATTTACACTTCGTTGGGAATACTCCCAACAGCTTTGTAAATCTTAGAAGGTGGACGACCGGTCTACCACTATACTACCCATGAACCCTTCATTAGACATAGCCACTTAGCGGAGTAGATTTTGATGAAAAGTGCAAATTTAAAATTCCAGTAAAATTTTGGTAACCAACTGATAGGAGTCTCTTGAATGATTCGCGAACATCTCGTGAAATTGATCACGAATAATTTCCGCTCGAGAAGAATTTGTGATCCAATCAAGCTCTGTAACGAAATGAAACGAAACGAGGCGAAATTACTCGAAAGAAAATAATTTGCGAAAAGGATCAATCAGGCTCTGTAACGAAACGAAATGAAATAAAATTAAACTAGACGAAACGAAACGAAGCGAAACAAAAATTGAATGAGCTCTAAAATTGATTTATGCTGAGAGCTAGGTGATCGCGAAGAGAAGCGAAACGAAACACAAAGCGAAAACATTTGCGAACGTTTGTGTGAAATTCAGATATGATTGCTAGTCACTGTCAATTATATCATTTCTACAATCCTCCAAAATGTAGACAGACACTGTTAATCTACGTTATAGTTTAATATAGCATTCAATAAAATCAAACCAATGTGCGAAATTGAATAGTGAATCAGATACATGAATAGTAGCAGACAAATATTCATTCGAGATCATACAATCATTCAGAATAATATGCCCATAACACCTACAATATTATCTATTGATCTTATGATTTCAAGCACTGTGTGACAGATCCACACAGTGCATTGGCATTAGAAAAATACAATTCTCTCACGAATAATGTCTCGCTTACTAGCGGACTTCTAAATCTGCTGATCCTCTTACAAAATCGCTCACATGCGGACATGTATTCTGTATATTTTCATCTTACAGTTTTATGCATCAAGCAGAAAGTACATAGTTCGCGAACTTTTTTGTGTCGTGTCGTGTAACTTCCAGATCAGAAAGATTAAACATCTACAACTAATCACGGATTACAAGAGTGGCGGATTAGCCACGTTCTAGAGTACTTCTGTTAATGTCATGATATCTTATCAAATACTTGTACCCCATGGTACTTGGCTGATCTTCTTGGTCCTTTGTGGAGCACGAATGATGTTGTGTCGCGAAACAATTTCGTGTCGTGTGTTGCGAAATTGTTCACAAACATTTTTGTTTCATGTGTCTATCAAAATCAGGGTGGAAAGCTAGCAAAGCTTTGGCAATAGAAACATTTTGTTTCTTCAGCTCTCTCTCAAAGCATGATAGGTTGACGACTCCAAGACTGCTCCTTTGTTTCTCAAACAGACCTTTGTCTAAGGCCTTTGTGAAAATGTCAGCAACCATCTCCTTTGTTACAATGAAAGTAGTCTACAACATCTTCTTCCCGATCAGATCCTTTATCAAGTGGTACTTGATTGCAATGTGTTTCATCCTTGAGTGAAACACATGGTCTTTTGTCAGATGTACTGCAGATGTGTTGTCCATCTGCAAAAGCAGTGGTTCATTTCTCGTTTCGCCCAGTTCATCAAGGATTTGTTTGAACCAAATAATTTCATTGGCCATCTTTGCTACTGCTACGTACTCTGCTTCATAGGATGACTGAGCCACAATGGTCTGCTTCTTGCTGACCCAGAGAATTGCCACTCCTGACGCGATAATGCATCCTCTCGAGACACTTTTGCAGTCGTCCTTGAGAGATGCCCAGCTAGCATCACTGTAGGAAAGCATCTGAAACTCTGCATCACGAGAATAATACAAACCAAAATCATTGAAGATATTGCAAAATTTGTTCTGCAATCTTCCAATGAGTCGAGCCTGAATTTGTATAGAATCGGCTCATCTTGAACACGACATAAGCAATGTCAGGACATGTGTTATCTACAAGGTACATCAACGATCCGATTAGCTTTCTGTATGGTGTAAGCTGCATCAATTCTCTTTCTTTTTCAGTCCTCAAACAATTTTCATTCGTCAGGACTGTTCCTGCAAGCATTGGAGTATTTGCTCCTTTGCAATTCAGCATTCCAAAATCTTCTAAGATTTTCTAGGTATATCTGGACTGATGAAGGTACAATTCCCTCATAGTCCATGTCAACTATAAGCCAAGATAACATTTGGCTTCTCCCAGGTCTGCAATCTCGAAATGTTTCGAGATATCATACTTCACTTCAGCAATAAGCTTTTCACTCTTGCAAAGTATCAGAGTGTCGTCCACATACACATCTACAATGATGATCTTCCCATCTGTAATTCTTACATAAATATTGGAATCAGTCATTAGTGGCTTGAATCCTAATGATTTCAAGGCTTGATCTTTCTTCTTGTACCATTGTCACGTTGACTGCTTCAGACCGTAGATACTCCAATGCATTATGCATGCATAAGTAGGAAGTGAATTCGAGATATAGCATGGGGGTTGATCCATGTAGACTTCTTCATCTAGCTCACCATGCAAGAAGGTTGTCTTCTCGTCCACAATGTGAATCTTGAGATCATAAGCAGCTGCATATGCAAATAGTAAATGTAGGGATGAATGTTTCACGACAGGAGAGAAGGTCTCAGCATAGTCCATACCATATCTTTGAGAAAATCCCTCCTCTACAAGTCTTTCTTTATACTTTGAGATACCTCCATCCGGTCCATACTTCAGCTTGTATACCCACTTGCATTTTACAGTCTTTTGCTTATCTGATAATGGCTGCAACATCCATACCTGGTTCTTCCTCATGGATTCCATCTCCTCATTCATGGCTTGGATCCATTTGTCCTTCTCTGGACATTCAATTGCTTCCTCGAATGTCTGTGATTCAGCTTTGAATCCACAAAACTCTTCTGACGTATAAGTTAAGCTGTCTGCCACAAATATTGTTGGTGCTCTTCGTTCTCTTGTCGATCTTCTAGAACTGCGATGCTCTTGCCTTTATCTACTCTGCTAGGTCCGAAACCATTTTGATTTACAAGTACTATAGCAGTAGGCTATCTCGCAAATATTTCTTCGTCTGATTCGTTACTCGAATGAAATGCGACTCAAAAATCTTCGTCTGAGTGTTCCTCCTCTGCTCCCTCTATCACACTTGGCAGATCATAGTACCGTCTTTCAAGAACTTCATAACTGATAGGATCATCGTTGGCCATCATTATGCTCTCATCAAATTTGACATCTCTGACTATCTTCATTGTGTTTGTCTCTGACATATAGACTGTAGTATAACGAATTATTGTCATATCCTACAAGATATCCTTGTTTTGCTTTCATCAAGCTTCTTTCGAAGTTTATCAGGGACATGTGCATAAGTTGCACAGCCAAAGATACAGATGTAAGTCAGATTGGGTTTTCTACCCCACCATAATTCGTGTGGTGTCATGTGAGAAACACCAGGCTTTCTTGTCCTGTTCTAAATGTAAGCAGCTATAGCTACTGCTTCAACCCATAAGACTCTTGGAGCCTTTGAATAGGCCATCATGCATTTGGCAGCTTCCATTAGAGTCATGTTCTTTCTTTCTACAACACCGTTGTGCTGCGGTGTGTAAGATGCAATTCTTCTGTGAATGATACCACGATCATTGCAGAAGTTAGTGAATCGATTTGAGATGTATTCTCCACCTCGATCTGTTCTAATCTGCTTCACTTTATTACCAGTGCATCTTTCTGTCCAATTCACATACTTTGTGAATTTGTCAAATGCTTCTGATTTATTGTGAATAAAATAGACTCTGGCAAACTTACTATAATCATCAATAAAGATAATGTAATATTTTGAACCTCCTACTGAGATCACATTGAAGGATCCACAGACGTCAGAATGCACTAACTCTAGAATCTTGATCGTTATGTAGGAGTCCTTGACAAAAGAAGTGCGTGACATCTTACCCTTCAGAAATGCATCACAAGTCATCGAACTAGTTGCATTTGAGATGCTCACCCTTGTGATTGCTCCATGATGGCTTGATGGATATAGTGCCATTGAATTCATATGGCATAGTCTCCTGTGCCATAGAGTATCTAGCGAATCATCATGAGTCCGATGCACTTGATCTGCAGGCAGGTGTAGCTTCAAGTGATACAGATTGCCTTTTCTTCTACTTGGAGTGATCAGAGTATTGGTACTTGCATCAACAACATTGCATGTTTCATCTAAGAACGTTACACGCATCTCTGCATCAACTATTCTTGCCACTGATAGCAAGTCCTGCTGTAGTGTAGGCACGAACAAAACATCTTCAAGTCGTCTGTTTCTGCCGTTTGTGTTGAGCCATAGTGAACCAATACCATTCACTTGATGTTTTGATCCATCTCCAAGAACGATAAATCTTGATGGATCTGCACTTCGGAAATCAGACATGATTCGTCTTGATGTAACGAAGTGCGAGGTAGCTCCTGAATCAAGAATCACCTCATGTTTTTCAGGTGTTGATACTGCACACATGTCTACACAGATGTAGACGGTCGAATTACCATGATTCGATCTTTCTTCGTCCATCTTTGAGCTCTCTGGCTCCTCGACATAGGACGAACTATTATTGTTCTCCTGTCTTCTTTGAGTTGATTTGTTTCTTGGGTTTAGGCGGCAATCCATGGCTGCATGAGCCTTCTTGTGATACTGGATACACTCAATTTTCAGATTAAGCCAACACGAATTGACAGTACGTCCTTCGTGTTTGCGTCTCACACATGTCTTCTTGTCTCCACTCTACTGTTTCGACCTTCCTTTATCTTCCATTTGCTTTTGTTGGTTCCTTTTGCTTGCTGATCACGATCTTGCTTTCAATCTGACTCCCTCTTAGGCTTCAAATTGTTTCTTTGTTTTCTCTTTGTTGTTGTAGAGAGCTTGGTCAGAAGCATCCTTGTGATCAAGGTGCTCTCGAGCCTCGACTTCTTTTCGAATCTCGACAATTGCCTTTTTGAGTGTCATTGTAAGATCCTTTGCTATCAGTGTTCTGGTTGTCTGGAAGGATCTTGGTAAGGCTCCTTCTAGACAACCTGAATACTGCTAGCAAAGGATCTTACAATGACACTTGAAAAAGGCAATTATTGAGATTCAAGGAGAACAAAATAAAAATAGGAATGTAAAATTTTTACGACAAACCAAATTTTTATCTTATCCTATGCTAGTCATAGAAAAAGTTAAACAAACTATGCTAACACTAATAGAACTGGACACTGAAATTCGCAAAGAGCACATTTAACCTGAAATCAACAATAACAATGATAATTTTCACACGCAAAATACTTCTCTTAAATAATAAACTGTTAGGGTAGGATTAGGGGTAGGGTTTCGCTCTAAGAGTAGGGTTAGAGTTGGTAAACTTGACACGTTGCCAGTTAGGGTTGTAACACATGACACGTTGGTAAACTGTGAGGGTTGGTGGTAGTACCAGTATTTTGTCAAGAAGAGGTCCCATTAAAGTTCGGCGGTCAACTTTTTTTATTTAAGGACCCACAAAGAAGGACAAGGCACTTCATTTGTGATTTTGCATTAAAGGTTGGCTCGCGCATAGCTTTCAACAATCCTTTTCTAATTAAGGTGACATTTCTAAATTTTTTTTTCAAAGTTTTTCTTTATGCTCAACATAGTACTACAAACATTTAGTTTACTTAAATAGTTAAAGATCTTTCGCTTAGCATAGCGTAGACCAGCACTTTGACGTGATAATCTGAGGAGAAAAGTTTAGTTTCTTTTATTTTGCAACTATTGGCTATGCTCAGCATAGGAACCTTGCTTTCTCTCGTCTGAGCCTTATGTTGAGCATAACATCTTCTCTTTCTTTAAAAGCTAATGTTATGCTCAACATAAGATATTATCATCCTCTCTCCCGACTTCTATACTGAGCATAGCATTCCTACTCACTCCACGCGTTTATGTCATATTGAGCATAAGATCTCCTCATCCGCTCGCTTGCTCGCGTTCTATGTTGAGCGAGCGAGCGAATGCGGAGATCTTATGTTCAGCATAACATAAACGCGTTGAGTGAGTAGGAATGTTATGCTCAGCATAGAAGTTGGGAGAGATGATGATAATATCTTATGTTGAGCATAACATTAGCTCTTAAAGAAAGAGAAGATGTTATGCTCAGCATAAGACTTGGACTAGAGAAAGCAAGGTTCCTATGCTGAGCATAGCCAATAGTTGCAAAATAAAAGAGCTTCCTATTATAAGCATTAAAGATACTTATTTTTTTTTGGCTTAGATACAAATTTTTTCTTAAAAACCTCCAAAATCTACACAAAAATGTAGGTTTCTAATCATATTTATCGTTAAAATTTTAAGAAACAAACTTGAATTTTACTGAATTTGTCTGATAAAATTGTACTAAAATGGCAATAATAATTGTATTTTTGTAGATTTTTAGATCGATAACTTTGCAAAATTAAGGATGTTGAAAATTTCTTTCGTCCCGAGCACAAGATGTTCCATTAAAGGACAAGAACAAACACATGTTTTATTTTATGAAAGGTGTAAATAACACGAAACTTGATGAACTATTTATCCATGTTGCTGAGAAGAGCGGAAGAGGAGATAGTCCATTTAAGGTGCAAGGTAGAGTACTTAAAGATCAACCCAAGAGGGCTTGGTCAAGGTTCTTGTCAAAGAGCTTGACAAAACTCGTTCACTATTCATTTTGGACGAAAGAATGTTGAAGATTCGACTTTGCCGAGATGAAGTTGTTAAAACATATATTGACAAAGCCCTTGTGACACTGGTAGGTACAGTCAAAGAAGAATTTATAAATTTTTACTCAAATCATCAGTCTCGTTTTGAATGAATTAGGTTTTGGATTATTTAGTACTGTAACAATTGCATTCTATGCTGACCATAGATTACATTATGATTATTCGAAGTTCTCTAATATTATTTTTTTGTTTTTTGTCATATAGGGCCTCAAACAATGTCTACAAAACGTGCTGGATGCTGTTGCTGAGGGGAAGGATCTAATCTTTTCTTCTCGTGGTACAAAGTCAGGGGCTTTGGGACGTGGCAAAATAGCTTCCTCCACTGTCCCTTCCAACACTGATGGTACCAAAAAATCTGCACCCTCAGAATCAGCCCCTTTCCCGAAAAATTAAAGATCTCAAGCTCTTGTACATACTGAAGAGTTTATAGAGAAACCGAGGTCTAGAAACAAATCAATGGCCAAGCAACCCAAAGTGATTCCCTCTAAAGAAAGTAGAAAAAAAAAACAGAAAAGTCCACGTTAATTTTGCCCAAAGCCTCCATCCAACCTTTGAGAGATTCATCTAAGATTTTTAAACTTCGAGATAAAATTCATAAAACAAAAAAAATTAGAGAAACTACTTTGATTTTGGATATAGACAAAATTTTGAAATAAAGGGCCAGCCAGCTCAAGGAGGCTCAAAATAATAAAAAAAGGTTGTTGCCACTACTCACACATTAAATCCCATACCAACAAAGATGGGTATTTTTGAGTGAAAAAACATGCAAGACATAAATTCCTCCAAGCTCGTAATCAGTGTTCTCTCAAGGGTTCCTGATGGTCAGCTCTCCCTTGCTGAAATGGACAAGGACTTTCAGAAGTTAGATTTTTTATGAACTTTTAAATAACATTTTTTTTCAATAGTAATTGCAAGTTTTGTTATTTTTTTGCAATACTGATCATTAATTTAATTTTTAATACAGGCATAAATATTTCATGAAAGTTCAAGAGGCCCTAGTAACAGGGTTGAATTGTGTTGATTTTGAGGAGTGCCAGAGGCTTTATCCTCTGAGCAGTAAAAATGAAGCTCTCACTCCTTTTTTGATTTTATTTAGAGAAATGGTATTCACTTCACTCATGCTTAGCATAGAAATATATTAATTTTTTATTTTGAACATTCATATCTTATGCTAAGCATAGTAAAAAAAAATTTCTTTGCTAGTCTGACTCGAGCCTAGCACAAATTTAATTTACGAATTATTTATTATGTTCATCTTTAGTACCTTTCTTAAAATCGAAAATTTTAAATTACTTGTTTTGTACATCTTATGCTAAGCATAGTTGCATTCTCTCTTCTTTCAGTCAGCCGCGACGAGAAAAATAAAGTCCTTCCAGAGCAATTTAAACAACATATTCTTAAAGCGAAGGCAGAAAGAAGAGACAGAGAAAGATTGGCACGAGGTGAGACTATTGTCGAGGAGGATTCAACAGAGACTTTCCTCCCGAAATGTGTCGATGATCAACCGTGTTTTTACATTGTGGAAGAAGGAAATTGTAGGGAAATTTCAATTTTTTCAAAGAAAAGACTCTACACTCTTTGCATAGCAGACATCCCCTATGGATTTCAGATGAAAGAATTTCTAAATGATGATTCTCCATTCAAATTCACTGAGATCCATAGTGTGATGCAAGGATTTCTTGAAATCACAACTTCTCATATTTGGAGAGTTGTAATATTCCATTCAAGTATTTTTCGATTGGAGCTACAAAAGAGTGTGGAAAGCAAGAGAGTATATTGTAAAAATATAAATAAGATCACAAACAGATCCACAAGAGAGATTGGGTGTTAGATTGAATTGATCTACCAATCTACACAAGATTAGTGCACTTTAGATCAATTTTCCATCGCTTTATGCGTTCTGATTGCCCAACAGGACCATACTCTAAAACAAGAGTATAGTCCACCGAAGATATTAGAGATGGTTTGTGTGTGGTAAAACTGAAATCAGATTCAATGTGAAGTATAGTTCTGAATAAATGGAAGAGTAGTATGATATCGCGAGTTCCTCAGACGTCAAAGATGACCATTGTCAGAACCACCAAGTGAAGATCTACAGATTCCAATCACATGCAAACCAAAAGGACACCTGTGGAGCATGAACCACCCAACCAACATGGAGAGGCTAGATACGGCCACGTCCGAAATGACATAGCATAACTAATAACCACATACAACTGGAGTTATCGGCTATCCACGTCAGAACTAATCCCGATTCTCTTGTACAGGACATGGACATAACATTCTTCCCCTCTTAAACCATTTCTATCTCTAGAAATGAAAACTAGAAAAATTCTTCTTTATGCTTTCGACCCTTTCCCATGAATCATCATCCTCAGTCCGTCCCTTCCACCTGATCAAGCACTCAAAGATAAAACGATTTCTCAATTGTTTATCTTTGGTTCTGAGTACCTTTTCAGGTTCCAAAGGAAGACTAAGCAATGAGTCCTCCAAATAAATAAGATCTTCTTCTGAACCAACTATTTCACCTTCATGCAAACTTTATTTCAATCGGCTTACATGAAACACTGGGTGAGCTGTAGTCTTGTTCTTAAGATCTTATTCATAAGCTAAAGAACCAATTTTCTTTATATTCCGAAACGGTCCACAATATCTCGTAGAATTTATAATGCTTCCCTGTACTCATAGTCTTAGAATACTTAGGTATCTAAGATATACCCAGTCATCAACTTTAAAATCTCTGGGAGACCTCTTAAGATCGGCATAGTGCTTAGCTCTATCCTGAGCACTTCGGATACAATCACGGGCCACTTGCAACATTTCACGCATATCATGCAAGAAATTTGCAACTTTCTGGATCTTAACAGACTTTGTCTCCACATTTATCGGAGATCTAGGTTGAAAATCGTACATCAGCATAAACGGACTATAACCAGTAGAAGAATATTTTCTACTCTTATAAGCAAACTCAATCAAAGGAATGTAATCTTCCCACTGAGATTGCCTGTGAGACACATAAGTTCTCAACATGTCCTCCATAGTCTATTTAGTTCTCTCAGTCTGGCCATCTGATTCAGGATGATCAGAAGAACTAAAACTAAGCGAGGTTTTAAGCTTATGGAATACAGCTGACCAAAAGGGACCTGTAAACTTAGGATCTCTAGCACTAATTATATCACTTGGCAGTCCATAAAGCCTAAATAATCTTTCCACAACGATCTAGGCTAAATCCAAAGCCTTAGCAGTTGACTTGACTAGTATAAAAGTAGCTAACTTTGTCAACCTGTCCACCACAACCCAAATAGAATCATTTTGGCATTGGGTTCTTGGAAGTCCAACCACAAAATCCATAGATATACTTTCCCATCGTTTCTGAGGGATATCTAGGGGATGTAGCAACCCTCCAATCTTTAAGCGTTCAGCTTTGGCCAACTGGCAAGGTCTACACTTAACCACATAAGACTCGACAAATGGCTTGAGTTTCAGCCAATGAAACTCTCTTCTGACCAAGTCCAAAGTCCTGTGTATACCCGGATGACCTGCACAGGGAACGTCATGACACTCATAAAGAATCTTCTTCTTTAACTCATCATCCGCCGGTACACAAATTTTTCCATTCTGAAATAGTAACCCACCTCGGATAGAGAACTGTTTCGCTATCTTCTTATCTTTCCTAGGAACCTGATACCCCTGTGAGTAAATCTCTATTCCATTCTCATTTTTTCTTGTCTCCACCATCTTCCAGATGGGACCAAAATGAGAATCTCATTCACATTTTCCTCTCAGTGAAAGATATAGATCAGTGGAAATCTAGGTGAAAGAAAGTTTATTTAATTCACCAATCCGACTAAGTGCATCCGCAACTTGGTTAGATCTGCCCTTGATATATCGGATCTCATGATCAAATTCCTACATAAGCTCAGTCCAGCGAGCTTTACGACCCCTTAGATCATTCTGATTACAAAAGTACTTCAGAGGTTGGTGATATGTATACACTATAAACTGACTACCATAAAGGTAACATTTGATTTTGCTCCTCTTGAGCCTCAAGATCACGACAATAGGAATCTTCGATTCCTCTTGACAAGAGCAACAAGAGAGCCTCCTCAAGATTTTGTCTTAAGGCTCAAGAAGAATCTCTTTGTCTTTGAGGCTCTTGATCTCACTCCTCTTGATCAAGACAATAGGAGTCTCCTCTTTACCTCCTCTTTTGATTTTGAGGCTAAATAAAAGACTTCCTTCCATCTTGTGCCTCTTGAGCCTCAAGATTAAGAGGAGAAAAAAGGAGCCTCTTGATCTCGAGTCTTGAGTTTTTCCTCTTGCTCCTACTGAGACCACCAACACCACAAGAGACTGACTTCCATCTTGTGCCTCTTGAGCCTCAAGATTAAGAGGAGAAAAAAGGAGCCTCTTGATCTCGAGTCTTGAGTTTTTCCTCTTGCTCCTATTGAGACCACCAACACCACTTAAGCCTTGATCTTGAAGTTTAAGTAAGATGAGTCTCTCCTCTTTTGCTTCTCTCGAGCGAGGTTACACCCCGAATCGAGCCGATTCTTTCCAGTTCGAACCGAAAGGCCAAGTTCAGATCGAAAAACAGTTCGAACTGAAAAAAAAAGAATTCCAAAATGTTTTGTGGTTTTTGGGATTTTTTTTTTTTAAATCCAATTCGAACCGAAATCCGGTTCGAACCGATTCCAAACAGTTCGAACGGTTTGAACCGCGATTCAATGCAACATTGCTCTCAAGCATGAACAACATGAGAAGTGAACTCCTCTTGAGCTCGAGGCTCCGCCTCAAGATCAAGAGGAGATGAGCTTCTTGATCAAGAGCCTCAAGATCAAGAGCAAGGGAATCTCAAAAAAAGAATCTAGAGGTAGACAGAGAAAAAAAAAACCTGACAAGGTGGAAGTCTAACCTAAGTTCCACTTCTACAAAGATAAATCTTGGGCTCAAGGGAACAAAGAGCGTAGACTTCTCGAGCCTTGAGATCAAGAAGTTCAAGGGATGAGCCTCCTCTTGAGGCGAGGCCCTTCTGGATCTTGAGGCTCAAGTGGAACAAAAAGGCTCCCCTCATTTTTCCCTTGAGCCCAAGATTTCTACCTCATCCAAATAAGCTTGAATTTAAATTGTAGCAAGTGTGTTTCTATCAACTTGTTTAGAATCTAATGGATGGGTAACAAAATTTTCAACCTTGTAGGCAAAGCACAATTCTTATTTATAAAAAAATCATGTAAAGTCCCAAAAAGAGTAACACACTTTTATACTACCTTTTTGTTCAATCACGGGCAAAACGATGAGTTAGGAGAGATACTAGCTAGACTTTCCTTCAATGTGAGCAAAACTTCTATTTTTTGATCTCTTGTAGCCATTTCACTTATCTATCCTTGGAAATGTCATACTTAACTGTTAGCAAATTTGGAGATATGTGTGCCTCCAAATGGCATGCACCACTTGAGGTTGCCAAGCTTTTGCCTATTAATATTAACTCACATAGTTAACAATAACTATTTAGACTCAATTTGACAAATTTCATCTCTTAAACTAGTGATATGACCAAATAGCTGACCGAATCTTATTAGCAGTTTTAGCCGAGTCAGACCACTTAGTTCAAACTTTTAAGTAACTAATAATTACACCAAATAGCTTGGAAGAAATAATGGATTTCCAACTTTATCAACATTCAACTTATGCAAATTATATGAGATGGAGAACACACATCACCCTCTACATCACCTCAAAGATAAACCAAGCCTTTGTTAACAATTGAAGAGCTTTTAAGACACTAGCTGACAAAGACTCTGTTCGAGCCCTTCTCAATCAGCATTGATGAAGGTTCTTGTAGTTCGTTATTTAGTTAGTACCTCTTACAAGCTATCATCCTTAAAGCAACCTTTGTGACCTTACATAGGAGAATTGATTATTACACGAAGTCATAAATGAAGTAGTGTGAAGCCATCAGGTTGAGTTGGGCAAGAGGGAAACTCCTACGAGGATGACACATATCTCACACCCTAGCCAATGCATCATTGATATCTTGTATCCCTTTTACTCCCTAATTGGGCTCGATCGATGACTTGATGTACAAATGATATGATCAAATATTTTACAATGCTAGTATCATTCGACACCGGGAATTGTTCAGTTAATAGTATGATTAGTTGAGATTAAAGTATTAAAAGGAATAAATTTGATAAAGCAGCATAAAGTACATTTAAAATCTCAATTGATTTTCAAGTCCTATACCATGTCACACTAGTGCTTATCACCCGCTTACAGGCTTAAGCTATCCACCCAAGACAAGGACATAGAATGTGATATGAATTTAGTGATAGCTTGATCCATAATGTAAAGAAATACTCGTCTACATGAAGTTGCTAAAGCTGTAGCAGAATTTCATGGATGTGTATTTCTTGATAGAGCAACCTACAGTTAGCTCTATCAACAAATTGCAGTATGCTATGGAACCTATAGTTTTGGATATAGCTGAAAAGATGATATAAGAGGTAGACATGTCACTGTCAGGAACACCCAAAACAATGACACGCAGCAGGAACAAATAAACACAGCCCATAAGGAAGATTTTTGATGGAACAGTTGATCCTATAGCAGCAAGCGGTCAAGAAACAGTCTTGCTTATTCTGATTAGCACAGCACTTGCATGGACCACATGCACTAAACTGACCCAACTTTCTTCTTGTTTCATTCACAAATTTGTACTGCAAATCTGAAGCAGGAACAGCTCTCGGTTGAGTGGTATTCAAGCGATTCCCTGCAGCATCAAGTTGTGTTGAACTTTCATAGTTTGGTGAACCAGCTGAATAGGGATGCAAACAATCCTGTGTTCACAGAGGTACGAGGACAGCAAATGTCACTAAAAGCTGCCAATAGCTTCCATCATAACATAATTGAAATTCATTGCAACAGTTATGGTCACAGAAAGATACGTTTTGATTAGGATCGAGACGTCTACGCAACACTCCTGATTACTAGCACTGATCACTCTTCCTGGTCTAAAACGGACTATGCAGGTATGGTTCAGAGCATTAGAAAGAATCACGAAGACGCAAGCAATGCAATAATATCAGAAAAGAGTGGAAACATTAGCAGGACTTGTAAGGTATCTCCTGGATGATATTTATTTGTATTCTTTCGTAGCTGAAAGGGATAATAGAACACTCGCTTGAGGTATGTTTGAACAGAAGATTATCTTCAGAGCAGAGAGTAAACTTAGGAGTTAACTGCCAGTATTCCGCAAGACAATGTACATCCTAAATCTCTAAGAAGTTTAACAAATAAAACGGACACAGAGCACATACTACTTGTACAAATGACTTGAGATAATAGTATCGAGTTTAAGAACTTCAGAAAGAGAGCTCAGATTATCAACCACTCGACGCAAGACAATGAGGTTTCCTAATTGGATCGGAAGTCTACGTGAGATATACAAAGAACGATTCTGCATATAAAAATCCTGTATAGGTCAAAGAAAACAAAAAGAAGGCCCTGAGAAATAACAAGTAACCACTGAACATACATTTGCCATGCCACTAACCTCGGATTGCAGACTCGGAGCTTTAGTGGTGGCTTCACCTACATTGAAGCAGATAACAGGTAACTCATAAGCAATAAGCATAATTTCTTCAACAGCCGGTGGAGTGATACACTAATACACTGCTTAATGAGAAAAACTGGAGAAAACCCACTGGAGACTGAGATCAATAATATCAGTACAAGAACCAGAAAACTACACTAACAGACTGCTTAATGAGAAAAACTGGAGAAAACCCACATGAGACTGAGCTCAATAATATCAGTACAAGAACCAGAAAACTACACTAACAGACTGCTTAATGAGAAAAACTGGAGAAAACCCACCTGAGACTGAGCTCAACAATATCAGTACAAGAACCAGAAAACGCTCCATCATGCTCTGAATTGTGACCTCCTTTGGATCAAAGTATCTGCATTTTGCTGCATCTGCAGATTCTAGCTCCACCACAGTTCACACATTAGCAATGCATTGGCTTCCTAGCTCTCAGATCTCATAAGCCTGTTGCAATTTTCAGAAGAAAATCTCAGAAAAATCTGAGAAAACCAGGTGATGCATCAACCTCCATAGCCCATCTTTCATTAAATTGCACTCTTCTCTCAGAATCCAGACCCTCTCCCCAAAAAATAGACTAAATCTTATCTCCCCCTCCCCTGCCCAATGGCACGGCCTGATTTGAGGCCCACTACCGTTGGATTCTCTCTGATACGTTCAGATCGCGACACGTCCCGTCCGATCGGAGAATCGTCCACGTGTCACAAATCCAAGTGGTTAAAGATTAGGTGCAATGAAGCCCTGCCCCTCTGTCCCCTCTGCATCTCAATGGCACGCTAGGTCTTTAAGATCGCTACCGTCCACACGTTTGACAGGCATTCAGATTATGCCACGTGGCATAACCTATCCATTCAAAAGTCTCCACGTGGTATCGGGGACGCGTGGCGAGCATCTAGTGGGCGGCCAAAAAGTACGCTGTCTCAATATACAGCTCAACCACCTGTTTTTATTTCTTAATGCTTCTTGGTTTCCAAGCGGAGGCACACGAAGATATCACACTCGCCACCGTTGGATGCTCTCAGATCAACCGTTGGACGCGTGGCCAGCATCCAGGTGCGAAAGCGTAAAGACGTTCGTGCTTAGAAGTGCTCGAGCAGGAATGCATGGCTGGCAGTGTTTGACGGGCGCCCAGCACGTGAGAGCTCATTTGAAGCGTATCTGAAGGGCTATAGAACTTCACGGCCGTCAAAATGGACACCATAATTTTTGTCAGAGGCGTGGCAGCTAAAAGAGCGCTCGTGAGATAATTCATATCACGACACTTCAAATTGAAAACTTCGGACAGGTGATCTTCAGAACCAAACGCAATCTGAAGGCCAATAACTTTTCACCAGTTAATCTTAACCCTTCATATTGAGATTCCACAACATGCAGCCGTAAACGTCAGTCGTCAATTCTGCAGGGCCCCCGTCGCGCAAGCTGTTATTGATTTGACGGAAGAGTTAGTTGTCTGTCAAAAGGCTCCAACTTGCCAGTCATGAATGGCTGCATCCACCATTAAGAAGGAGACACGTGGCCTTTTCCAGCGCCGTTTGTTCTTGTCCAGCTAGCTTGCCATCTAAACCGTACATTATTCTTCCACGTCATCAGCTTCTTTTAATCCGACGGTCGCTGTGGCGTGGGAGCTCACTGGTCCTGGAGTCCGCGTGGCCGTAGAAGCAGTACCTGGCGGCCGGGATCGTGGATTGGCCACGTGATGTTATGCTACCTTTTTATTTTTCTTTTTTTTATTTTTTAAATTTTTTTATTTTTTTTAATTCACAATAAAAGTCATATTTTATTTATTATTTTTTTAGTCCGCATTTTATTTTTTGAATGGGATCGTTTTCGTATAATCAATTTTTACTTTTTTTTAACGTATTAGATAACGGGCCAGCATGGCCCGTTATGCGAAATTGCAGGGCCCAGGGCGAGCTCGTGGCCCTTCAATTTC
The DNA here is from genome assembly GCA_029204225.1 of Diphasiastrum complanatum. Taxonomy (NCBI): domain Eukaryota; kingdom Viridiplantae; phylum Streptophyta; class Lycopodiopsida; order Lycopodiales; family Lycopodiaceae; genus Diphasiastrum; species Diphasiastrum complanatum. The sequence continues at coordinate 49,043,512 of CM055096.1, forward strand.
GCATGACGGGACATGCTGGCCCGTTGACTGACGTTATGGTCAGCTGATGCCTTTCAAAATGAAGGGCCAGTTTTTATGCTCACCTGCTCCATGGAAACAGACAAAGATATGGCGATGCCATGTTTTGGATTAAGCATGTTTGATCCAAAACAAGGATCGTGGGAATGGCTGCCTCAAATCCCTGACTTCCCTCAAGGCAAGGCCTGCCTCTTGTCAGTCAGTGTCTCGCCCTTGAAGCCAAACTCTTCGTCGCGGGGGGGGGGGGGTGGAATCGTTCTACCTACGAGGCCATGACTTCTATTTACATCTTTAATTTCTGCACTCGCCAGTGGAAGTGAGGTAGGGACATGCTGGAAGCGCGCTCCTTCTTTGGATGCGGGTCAGAATTCATAAAATCCAGATCCCGGAACGCAGCTGACAACAAACAAACTGGGAAGGAACTTATGCCTCTGTCGCGAAACGCCTGCACATTTCATTTTGAAAGTTCGAGAAGTTATGCCCTTCAAAGTTGTCTTACTAAAAATAGTAAGACACATTATGGCATATTAAGCATCGTGTTTTTTGTTAATAAACGGCAGCAGCTGACCATAACGGAATTATTGACACCTCACCCACATGAATTACTTATTAGCTTGGAAGTTATGGGTAAGAAATTATTATAAAAATGTTTTCACGTCGAGAAAGGGCCCATCGCCCATTTCGCCCCCCAAAAGGAAAATATCGATTTGTCAAAAAATCTAAGGGATGATGATTTCTAGAATTTGACACTTGCTTTTTTGTGCAATAATGTTCAACAAAGATGGTCAGATGATTTTAGAGTTCAAATTTTCTAGCATGCAAGATTCAATCATCTAATTCAATTGACCTATGGAATGACATAACTTTGTTTGCGCGTAATGTCATGACGTCATGACTGGGTAGGTCTCTCAGCCATCATGTGCATAATGCCTAATCTCAAGTATTTTAAAAATGCAATATTTGTCAACAAAATCTAGTATTTGCAGGACTACATAGGATTTTGAAAGCAACAATTTTTGTACGCCGACAATCTTTAAAAATGAAGATTTATTTACATCATAAAAAACAACTTCACCTTATCGGATTAAAAATTTTGTTTTATAGCGCACACATAAATTAAGATTCATTTACATCATTAAAAATTACTTATTCACATGAAAAAGGTTCTACTATGACTATGTGCATGCATGCATCACATGCTTTTGTGAGCTTAGGATAATTGGGATTATACTACCAAAGAAGATGTTCACACTAGATAGTAGAATCTATCTTCAAATATCATTCTTTAACAATGTGCACCATGTATTTTCATTGAAAAATCATTGCACGGGTTTTCACAATAATACATAAATCAAAGGAGAATGATGGAATATATAGGTACAAACAAAAGTGCAAACTCATTTAATATTCAAACAAGGCTAGCAAGTTCAAAATCATGAATCATGATAGTAGTCTCTTAGAGACTTGCACTATATCATTTTGGACATCTACCATTCATATGAGTACCACGAAACTTACTATCCAAAGTCTATAAAACTAGGATGAATCTCAAACACAATAAGAATAATCGTCTTTAAACTTTAACTTTCCTTTGTGAGTCATGGCATCATATGATAGAGCAAGCTCCTCTTTGACAAAATTGGCACTCTTAAAATAATGGTCATGCCAAGCTTCACATTTCTTCCTCTCCACAAGGAGTGAGTTTACAAGGGTAAAAACCTCATCATATGCAAATGAGCTAGAACTATAGGCATCACTACCTCTTGCCCATAGACTATTTGAAATGTTGTTTTACCAACATTGTCCTTATAGATTGTCCAAAAGGCCCATAATGCAACACACAACTTTTGTTCTAATGGGAATCACATGAACTAGTGTGAGATACTTATATATTCATAGTTTTGATATGTATATGTGTGAGATGCACAATTATAGTGAGAGCATTGTCTTCATATCCATTTTTATTTTCAAGCATGCATGATATATTAGGTGACATGCTAAATATTGTTACATCATTGTTTGCATGTGATCAGACAGTGGAAATCAACCTCATATCTCATGACTCCACAACAAAACTATCATGAAACAAATGTTTAAAAAAATCTGCATTTAGTTTTGTGATGCTCGATGTCTGCTAATTCTTCCTATGTGTGGCTACGCGGCTAACCCAAGTAGCCGTCTACGAGATCAGTGCCCGATCAATATATCCTAACGGGTCACGTCCCGATCACAACCATATTAAGTAAACCAAATAAACTGTACAATAATTACATCATCACATTTAGAGCTTATACTAATGAATCAGATCACAACCTGATTTCTAACTCTCTCCCTTAAGCTCAAATGCAATAGGGGTAAAACCCAATATTGCAGTAGTGTCTAGAAAGTCCAAAAGATGTTATGCATGTCATAGCTACCCTGTACTTGACTCACACTCAAGCACACCATCAAACCACCAGGTTTGGCACACAAAGTATCATGCAAACACAATGCTCATACAGAGAGTCTACTATACTCTCGACCAACTGACTCTCCCCAATCCAACTTGAACACAAGTGGACCATGTGAGCGACATGGCTCAAACTGAGGAAATCCCACTGCTACCACGAGATTTACATCTTCCATCTAGCTAGGCTGACATCCTATCAAACACTTACAAGCACAGACCTGTAAAGCTGACATAAATGAGCAATTGGGGCTCAACATGAGGAAATCTTACTGCCACCATAAGACTATACCCTCACCAGATAGACAGCTAGTAGACAATGACAAGTCAATGAGCATAAAATGACCACTTTGTTTCAAATGTACCAAATGCACAACCACATAAAAATCCAATTCAGATCTAGACTTCCGTGACAAGGTAACATGCAAGCCCACACACACTCATGCAAACCAACACGAATGATAAAGCGTCAGATACATGACCAAGGCCTGCCCATAAGTGGTATCCTGTCATACCAACACCTGTGCCACCTATAGATCTGCTGCTACACCACTGGTCACCAAATCAGGTCTCCAACAATGGCCCGCACCTGTAGCAAGATGCCCTCATGTCCAAGCATATCCAAATGACCAATAACCCCTGAAGCTGATCCCCATCCATTCCCCATGCTCCAAGCACAAGAGTCTACCAAGGACTCAATGAATGAATTTACACAAACCTCACCATAGGCTATACCTGAGTAGCTCGCCTATCTCCCAGAGATACTGATGATGATTTGCCTCTCCTACATCTCATGCAGGCTCACTTTCCATGCTTGACGTTGCTAACTTTGATTTGACCAGTATATAGGCCTCCCACCAAGGAGCCTATCTCACCAACACGTGACACCAACCTGGAGACAACTGTGCATATAGCCATGTAGCTCACCTGATCACTCACCAAAGTATCAGCTGTCACTCCATGAGCAACCATTTCCATCCTTGCTGGCTCACAACCAAGGGCATGCTAGATCCACATCACCCTATAATGCACTCCATGCCCTCAAGATATGTACAACCCCAGGTACACTCCATGCCACCTACTTCCAAGTAGGCTTGGTCACCACATGATGCACCAGCTGAAGATCATCATCCATACATCAAATGACATGTCATACCTGAGCAACTATAGCATCTCCCTGAGTGCCACCCCAATGGACTCATCATCCACATATTATGCTCACCTGATGTCTCCGATCCTGGTCACTATCCTGCTAGACAAGTCGAACTCCAAAGCATGACCTACTCCTCCTGGCTCCTAGTAGTGTCACTCGCTCTCCCTGACTATGTGCCACTTGACACCATGCCAATGCAAGCTCATCCATGAGTCGCCACTCACGGGATCCAGAGACCAATGTCTCCCTGATCATACTGAGGTATATGGCTCTGAGTGACTGCCTTGAGGCTTGCACATGATCTCACTACCTGAGAATCTGCACCATGGAAATTCCAACACCTGTGCCAAGCCTAGACTCCTACAAATACAGCCAAATGCATGAAAGCTATAGATAGCTTATCCACGCCTATGATGGTAAATGTCTTCCCATCGATGCCAATGTCCAAAATTGGCCCCCTGTTGTAATGCCAATTTGTACTCCCAAATGAGCACACCATGAAGTCCTCGCCATCAGTGTCCCCTGCAGTAGATCACTAGCAAAACACCCATCATGGTGATTGCCCTCCGATCACAACCCATGCGATCTCCATCAGTCTCCATCCTAGAGCTAGCTCCCAAAGCTTCACACTTTGCCCATTTGCATTTGTAGTGTCCTGATTCCATTATGAGTCCCACCTGTAAGCCCTGTCCAATCCAAAGACTCAAGTCCATTATGAAATAACTGCCCCCTGATGATCATCCCATGTCATCCTTCAATACTATCCCTACCAAGTATCCCAATGCCATCCTTGATCACAAAGATCTAAGCATCTACCCTGTAGTGTCCACCTGTATTCCCCCAAGCTGCTCCTATGAATGGTTCCAAACCACTCCCTGAGAATACACTGAGATGAAAACTCCAAAGCCACCATCAAGTCCCTCACATGACTGTGCATGCCAATATCCCTCCAAGTAAACCTATGAGATCTTCCATGACAAGTAGAAGCCAAAGAAACAGTTCAAGCCTAATTGGGAGTCAGATCGAAAGCAGAACCAAGACTAGCAAACAGGGGGAGCCAACAAAGGTAGATGGTAAAACAAAGGAAAGCCGAGACAGTAGAATGACGACAAGAAAACCTATGTGAGATGCAAACACGAAGGACATACTATCGATTTGTGCTAGCTGAATCCGAAGATCGAGTGTATCCATTGCCACAAGAAGGGTCATGCAGCCATGGATTGCTACCAGAACCTGAGGAACAAGCATCAGCATTAAGGAATTTCCTATCATTAGGGAATCATCCACGAAGATAGTCAGTATCACAAAATCCTTTCCTACGTTCTGCAGAAAACCAATGCTACTTCCTTGCTATGCACTTTCTCTCTTAGGTAATGATACTTGATTTCGATATGTTTGATTCGTGAGGTAACACTATTGTGTTTTGATTGTCACAATAGATTGTTGTAGGAAGTGTTTGTGCAAGGTTAAGGTCTGCAAGTAGTTGCCTTAGACAGATCACTTCTTTGGTTGCATTTGTGATAGCTATGTATTCAAATTCCGTTGATGATAATGCAACCAAGGTCTACATCCGGCTGTTCCATGAGATTGGGCCTTGGTTGTATAAAAATACAAATCCAAATGTTGATTTTCTGGTATCAATATCTCCTACCCAATCCGCATCTATGTAGGCTTCAAGGACGTTGGCAGTTTGGCTGCCTCCATAGCAGATGCTGAGAGTTTTTGTTGCCTGGACCTTTGTTAGTGCTTTCCAGTGAGTTAGGTCTGGATTTGACAGGAAATGGCTAAGTGTACTGATCGAATATGCAGGGTCTGGTCACGTGCAGATCATTGCGTACATCAGTGAGCCAATGATGGATTGAAATGGGTAGCACTTCATTTCTTTCTTTTCTGCCTCAGTTTGAGGAGACTGTTCCTTTGATAATTTTAGTCCAGGGTTGAGTGGAAAGTGACTTGGGTTGCAGTTGGCCATACAATACTTTTCCAGCACGTTGTTGAGATATCGTTGCTGGCAAATGAAAATCAGTCTGCTGGGTCGATCTATAGGAGGTTATCTCTTAAGAGCTAGTGAAAGATTGAATACCTCCAACTATTCAGTTTGGAAGGATAGGATAGAATCTTTGTTGGTTCTTTATGGTGTAATGGACATTGTATTAGGAATTGAAGTTGAACCTGAAGCTTATGATGAGGCTCAAAGGTTCAAAAAAAGAGCAAGAATTGCTCTTCATATCATTAAGATAAACATCTCTAATGAGATGTTGAGAGAAATAAGTTCATGTACCTCAGCCAAGCAGACTTGGAAAACCCTTAAGAACCTTTTTGAAGCGAAGATTACATCAAGACTTCTTACTTTAGAAATCAAATCTTTTCTAGTTTTCAAAGAGTTGATGAAAGTGCTTCAAGTTTGGTAATGAGAGTTAAAGATCTTCACAGAGAGATAGCATGCATAGGTGATACTCTGGAGAATAGTCAACTTGTTGAAATAGTCCTTAATGGACTTAGAGAAAGTTAAGAGAACAGTTTAAACACCCGACCGGATCAATCACCACAGCACAACGTCAAGTGCAACAAGACAAGACAACAAAATTGCTCTCCACAGACTGTATATTCAATTGATAAGTAAGTACAAAGATAAAGTTGATTAAAAGCACTCAAAGGGCTCGTAAAAGAAAGACGGCCCGATAATTCTAGAACTGAGCACACGTGGTGCCGTCGAAATAAGAAAGCATTGTATAAGTCGATCATTGTTATTTTAACTCTCTCCCTCAATGATCAACGTCTCTCTTTATTTTAGAGTTTACTCTATTCATGGAACATACCTCCATGATAGTATTACAAGTAAAGGCTTTTCACATAACTAGATCTAAGCCAAGTTTGGCTCTAAAAGTCTCAAACTTTTCTTTACTTAAAGCTTTTGTGAATATATCAGCAACTTGTAACAACGTAAAACATTGTACAATACTTATATCTTCAGATTGTAGCTTCTCACGCAAAGTGATACTTTACCTCAATATGTTTTGTCCTTGCGTGAAAGACAAGATTCTTAGCCAATTGTATTCCACTTTGACTGTCACAGAAAATAACAGTAGGATTTACCTGCTTCATGTCAATCTCACATAACAACTTACGTAGCCAACAACTTCTTGGGTAGCAGAACTTAACACTTTATATTCGGCTTCTGTAGAAGAAAGAGAAATAGTATCTTGCTTCTTGCTAGACCATGAAAAACAACCGCTACCAAACTTGAAGGCATAACCTGTTGTTGACTTTCTATCATCTACACTTCCTGCCCAATCAACATCAATATAACCCTGCAACTTAGGTAAAACACTTTGTCTTTTGTAAATTAGGCCAAGGTTAGGTGTACCCTTCACATACCTCAAAATCCTTTTCGCAGCTTTCCAATGGTCCATAGTGGGTGATGACATGAATTGGCTATTCAAACTTACAACATAGCATATATCAGGACGTGAAGTCGTAAGGTATATCAAACTCCCAACTAGCTGACGAAATAGATTAGCGTCAACATGTGTACTATCATCAATACGTGATAATTTCTTACCAACTTCGCAAGGGGTGATGGAAGGTTTGCACTCTGTCATGTGAAATCTCTCCAATACCTCGCGCACATACTTGTTTTGACATAACCTGATATCACTGCCAGTTTGCCATACTTCGACACCCAAGCAGTAGTGCATAAGATCTAAATCTATCATCTCAAACTGCTTGCATAAGTTGGTTTTGATAGAACGAGTGAGGTCCTCATCATTTCCCGTGATAATGATATCATCAACATAAAGTACAATCAAGGCAATTCTATCTTTGTTTATAAGAACATAAAGATTTGGATATGAATTTGTTCTTACAAACCCATGAGAAAGAAAGTAATTGTCAATGCATCCATACCATGCGCGTGGCGCTTGCTTAAGGCCATAAAGTGCTTTGCGTAGTTTACATACCTTCTGTTCTTGTCCTTTTGCCATGAAGCCCTGCGGTTGGACCATGTAAACTTCTTCCTCTAAGTCACCATTCAAAAATGCGAACTTCACATCCATTTGATGGATCTTCCACCCAGAATGAAATGCTAGGGCAATGATAAGACCTAGTGTAGTCCATGTAGCCACTGGAGCAAATGTCTCTTCATAGTCTTTTATTTTATCTTTGCTCATAACCCTTCACTACTAGGCGTGTCTTATGCTTTGCTATCGTGCCATCCGCATGAAACTTTGTTCTAAACACCCATTTGTTGTCAATGGGTTTCTTTCCAAGTGGTAGATCAACTAACTCCCATGTATCATGCATGTGGATGGATTCCATCTCCTCTTCCATTGCCCTTTGTCACTCTTTGTGATCTTTTGCCTCATCAAATGTTGATGGCTCTCGACACTTCACATGATAACAATCGGGAGACTTCCTTTCTCGCGTTGATCTTCTCACTTCTCCTTGTGTGCTAGATCCTGGTTGATTTAGCTTTGCATCCTTCATGATCTTCTCATACCATTTTGGTATCTTAGATTTAGGTGATACACTATGTGGAGAGTATGTATCCCAAGGAGTGTCCAAGTAATTTCTCTTACTTCCAACCTGTTTCTCCTTTATTGCTCTTATTGGCAAGTACCTTCTCCTAGGCTCTTGAATAGGTGGTGTCCTTTCATACTCGCCCTCTCGACTCTCATCTTCACATGCATCATCTTGTGGAGCATCTTCTTCATCTTCATACCTATGCGTCTCATCAAAGATCACATCTTTGCTAATGTGAATCTTGTTCATTACAGGATCAAAACACCTGTATGCCTTCGTCCTCTCATCATAACCGACGAAGATACACTTGATTGCTTTGGCATCAAGTTTCTTTTGCTCCTCCTTTGGCACATGTACATAGGCCTTACATCCAATGACACAAAACTTGTCAATTTTTGGCTTTATTCCTGTAAATGCTTCTTCGGGAGTCACATTTGGAACCGCAACTGTAGGGCTCTTGTTTTGCAAGAGCCTTTTCGCACTGCACGCTTCCGACCAAAGTGAGTCGGTTAAACCCATTTGCTTCATCATGGAGCATGCACTCTCCATAATAGTCCTATTTTTCCTTTTAGCTACACCATTACTATGCGACATGTGTGATTGTGTGAATTGTCTTTTGATGCCGTGTTCTTTGCAAAAGTCCTCAAAATCATCAGATTTGTATTCGCCCCCTCTATCAGATCTTAGCACTTTGATGCATGCATCCAGTTGGTTCTCTATCAAAATCTTGAACTCCTTGAAGCGAGCGAAAGCGTCGGATTTCTTCTTCAAGAAATAAATCCATGTCCTCCTAGAGTAATCATCTATGAAAGTCATAAAATAATATGCTTTCCCCAACGACATGGTCTTCATTGGGCCGCACAGGTCGTTGTGAATGAGTTTCAGCGGTTTCTTAGCTCTTGCAACTCCACCTTTCTTGAATGTCTCCCTGTGATGCTTTCCCATGACACATCCTTCACATATTGCGTGATGATCGTCCTGCAATGCCGGTAACCCTATTATCATCTTCAGCTTCGCCATCAATCTCAAGCTCCCATAGTTCAAGTGACCAAGTCTTCTGTGCCACAACTCAGATTGAGATGCTGTTGAGATAGCCAAACCATATTCTTCTGGTTTTGCAGCATCCAATTTATAAAGGCCACAGTTACTATCTCTATAATCTTTTGCCACCAATTTATAATTGTGGTTCATATCCCTCATAAGGCATCCATCCTTGACAAATTCAACCTTAAGATGTTGATTTGCCATTACTCCGACAGAAAGCAAACTCTTTTTGAGTCTAGGAACATAAAGAACATTAGGGATATTCTTGATTTTACCATCAGGAAACTGCATAGGTACATTGCCCACACCCTGTATTTGGCATTCCTCACCATTGGCTTGAGTGACCTAATCCCCATCATGAATTGGTGAGAATTTCTCAAACCAATCACGTTTCTCGGTCATATGCCTTGTGGCGCCTGAATCTATGAACCATCTGGCACCATCATCAACCTGAGATGCCAATGCCGATGAGAAGACACTTGTCTTGTCATCTTCTCCATCATCTTCGGCAATGTTGCCTTGTTGTTTCACTTTTTCCGCCTTTATGTCCGCTTTCTTCTTGTAACGCTCGCGTGCCCAATGACTGGTTTGTGGCAATAGTAACATTTGTCTTTCTTCTTCTTTTTCCCTTTTGATGACGACTCTCCCTCGTCGTCATCATCCTTGGATTTCTTGGAAATCCTCTTCCATCCTTTCTGCTTGCCTTTAGCAAGCAAGACTTCATCCTCCTGTGGGGTTTGCCTTGACTTTACCACTTCGCGACACTGCTCTTCCTGCAACATGATTCCGTGGAAGTCTTCAAAAGTAGGCAACCTCTCCCTCGAAGCAATGCTGCTCACAAACATATGTACCCTTCCGAGACACCGCTCATTGTGGTATGTACAAATTCAATATCCCTAATTGGTTCTCCAATTGCCACAAGTTGATCTCTCAGCTCCTTTATCCTGGTGAAGAAAGATCCCATTGATTCACTTTCTTCCATCCTTACTACGTTCAATCTCGACTTCAAAAACAGGCCCGAGCTAAATTGCAAGTTTGAAATTGCATTCTAAGAGCTTCCCAAGCTCCCGTAGTCGTCGTGGCATCACTTATATGAGTGATCACATGGTCTTTCACTGAAAGATTGATCAAGGACAATGCTCTCTGTGCCTTTTTATCAAAGGCCCTCATGTCACCTGGACTGGTATTTGGCTGGACTTCAATACCTGCCACGATCTCCCATAACTCTTTCTCCATCAACATGCTCTTCATTTTGAATTTTCAGATGTTGTAGTTAGAAGCCCCATCAAGTTTGCTTGCATCGCCCAAAATTGCCTCATTGATGTTTGCCATTTCCAAACTGCTTGAAACTCCACCTGTAGGTTAGAAGTGTATGTCGAAGCCAACTGTGATGTCAGAAATAAAAAATAATGACCTGCAATTTTTGGCTTACCAGGCCACCCACCGCTCTTTCACCAAATTGAAAGCCAAATTGGCGTTGCTTTCCGAAATGCTTCTCGTCACCAACTCCTAGCTACTTGCCCAATGAAATGGCGAAATCACTTCTGGCGCGTTCCAAACACTTTCTCCGCGGCAATCACTTTGTTTTCGTGTACCATACTTGCAGGTACAGTCAGGGTGCCCTTCGTTTGGAGGCTATAGCCTTTCATTTGGCCAAAATAGGCTAAAGGAGGTGAAAATAAGGGCAATTTGGCTTTTTGAACTGTTTCTTCAGTGTGAAGAAACTTCACCTTTCACAAAATTTGGGACCCAACAATTTTTTCAGTTTGAAAATTTTTAATGAAAAGAAGGCCTATTTTGCCTCTCAATTCTTCAGGACCCTTTCAAAGCCCATCTAAGGGTCATCATCCATCCTGTGGCCCACATTTCTCCTTGAGAACTTCATCTTGGCCATTGATCTAATTGAGGCTCATCTGATGGTTCAAAACAACATCTGGGCATTAAAGCCCACTCCTCCACGCGCTAGACATCTTCAGCCGCTACAGCCACTCTCGGATTCCCTGCGCGCGACTTTTGCGCCTCCCTCCTCCTCTTTCTGCGATGGCTGCCCCAAGCCTTTACATTCAAGCTATGGAAGTTGTGTTTGCTTCACTCCTGCACACTGGCTGATCCACGGCCGCCCGCGACCTCTCCACACATCCACAACAGTAGCAGGGCGCCCACTTCTGGCTCTTTACAACTTCAAAAACAGATTTGTATTGAGAGAGAAATGCTTTTTCCCTTCTTGAAACCCTAGCTGTCAAAGAAGAAGATATTTTTGGGCTCTGTATGATCTTCTTGAGAATTTCACTGAGCAGCTACCTATCTCTCTGAGGTCGCCCTACAACAAACAATATTCTGCTCCAAACCACTCTTCAAACGATGTTCGATTGGATTCAAACCAATCACAAATGCCAAGCAACCCTTCAGAAGAATTTCCAGTTTCAATCTTTGCCTGCCCTCTGATTCAGCCGACAATCCCCTGCCTCTGAATCTTCTTACAAGTTTGAGCTATTTCACGAATCTCCACAGACTCAGTTTTGTGCTTCCTAGCCAACAAACCGTCATGAATTCGCAGCTCTCTGTTCTTGTCCAATGATTGTAGCCATCAAAGGGCTATGATACCAAGTTAAGAAAACAGTTTAAACACCCGACCAGATCAGTCACCACAGTACCACGTCAAGTGCAACAAGACAAGACAACAGAATTGCTCTCCACAAACTGTATATTCAACTGATAAGTAAGTACAAAGATAAAGTTGCTTAAAAGCACTCAAAGGGCTCGTAAAAGAAAGACGACCCGATAATTCTAGAACTGAGCACACGTGGTGCCGCCGAAATAAGAAAGCACTTTATAAGTTGATCATTGCTATTTCAACTGAGAAGAGTATGCAAATGTTGTGCAAACTTATGCTATCAGAGAGGAGCTACCATCTATAGAGACTCTGCATGATGTTCTTATTGCTGAAGAATGCAGGCAAAAGAACAAGCCGCTGAAGATCAACACACTTTCAAGGAAGGATGGTGGTCATGGCAAAGCTCACTTTGCCAAGGACAAGTCAAGAGGGTGGAGCAAGAACAAATTTTCTAAAGCCTCCACCAAAGACAAATCAAATGACAAAGACCAAGGAGGAGTAGAAGATGATTCAACTCATTCTTCTATCTTCAAGAAGAAGACTCAAGAAGATCAAGCCAAATTTACCATAGAAGACTCACATGCAAGTAAAGGAGAGAAGCATCTCTCATGATGTCTAATTTCTCCTCTTCACCCTTCAATGATGTATCTTGTCGATAGTGGAGCCACAACTCACATGAGTTGCTCCAAGAGTTCTTTTATTTCTTTTGAACCTTATCGAGAACTTCAAAAATCAATATACACTACTATTGGTGATGCATGTTCAACTGAAGGAGTTGGAATTTGTTCCTTGAATCTTGCATCTTCTATGAGTTTATCACTTTCCAATGTACTTTATGTTCCTAATCTCACAAAGAATGTTCAATTGAAGGAGTTGGAATTTGTTTCTTGAATCTTGCATCTTCTATGAGTTTTATATGCCATTTGTGCAATTTGCTTGATCATGAGACTGCTTTTTGCAACTTCAATAAGATTTATAAGCCCAAACTCGTCTTCTAAAAGACAAAAAGGCAAAAGTTGTATCATAACAGATGATTGAGCCTAATATCTATTAAAGTTTTAAATGTATGTATTTGAGTTATTATTGTGGCATTATGTCATGAAAGCCTTGCCATAATGCTAAAAGAAACATCATCACAATACATAAAACATTTGCTTATAAAAATCAACAACAACCATCAAAATTTTGCTAAGCTATTCTTCAACATTCTTTTAATCTTCACAAAAAGTCAAAATGCGACATTTTGACATGGCAAGGCCTTTATGATACAATACCACATCAGTTTTGTAAGCTTAAGTGTGTATCTATTATTATCTTCTAAATCATAAGTATGTTAATGAAGGTGCACTTGACAAGAATATGCCCAATACACACGCAATCTTCTTCAACTTTGACTCATGTCATATTCCACTCTAAAATAGTCTAGCCTTTGCATCCCAAAATAAAATCCAACATTTGTAGTAGTATTATTAAAGACTAGTTTGTCCCCCAAAAGTCCCATTCCGAAGATGTGACATGGAAATGCCAACTAATGCAAGCCACAACTAACTCTAGTTTTTTGTAGGGTGCTCTAGTGAGCATCTTCAGAGAAAAACTGCCATTCCTTTGTAGGAGGGCCTACACCTCAATACTTTGTTGATTCTACAATGACCCTAGTTAGATATAGCTATATGATCATGAACTTTTTGCTCATAGTGGTATTATGTGAGCTTCTATATATTGATCATCTTCGAAAACTACACCACAATAAACTATTGTTGTGCTTTCTTGCTAATTTTTTATACCAATGCAATTATTTACAAGGATTTTTGAATCGGTAATTGGCTAGTAAGTGCTAAGAAAGGACCACCATTTGATTGGCCAGTTTGAATCCTCGCCATACCATTGGTCCATTTTTCTTATGTTGCCTTTGACAACTCAACATGCCATGCAATGTCCCTAGGTTCAAAGAATGAGCCTGAGTTGCCTCTATGTGACAAGGGTCTCATGCCAACTCATCTGTCACATGGTGGCAACACAAGATAAGTCTGAACCCGGGGGGGGGGGGGGGGGGGGTGCTGGTGGTTGGGAGAAGAACTCCATTTTAAATCTAGGACTTGCGAGTCAACTATCACCCTTAACAACCCCGTCAAAAACCACCCTTAACAACCCCATCAAAAGGTTGTTGGTGGTTGGAGGAGAAAGGACAAATGGTAGTGGTGGGATTTTAGGATACCACCATATTTTAAGAGCATATTTTGCACCTACCCTGTCCCATGAAAATATCAATCCAAAGGTGACACACATAAAGGAAAGAAGCTACATTTTTCCATTATCTTGAGGCATGAGACAATAGCAAATTACTAAGTAAGATGAAGTGCGCAAGGCCCCACCCTCATTCAACAATGTAAAGCGTTCCATCACGATGGATAGACAAATCATGACTTAAGGACACTTCCGCATTGTTGGATGAGAGACAGGCCAACGTTGCAACATGAGTCACAATCGGGAATAGGTGGCGCAAACCAATGGTCATTTCCTTTAATTCAAGGACAGCGCCCTAACTCTTAGGTCAGTATGAAACTTCCATTTTACAGTTGCTATGCACCTTCCACACACCATACTAAAAACCATAAGAAGGAGAAGCAGCAGCAGCAGCAGCAAAGGATGAAGAAGAGTCTGTAGATCACTAGCATTTCAAACTCTTGATCTATGTTTGCCAGCTCCACCCTCTGGATCTGCAAAGAGCTCAATTCTGTGCCTCTTTGTGTTTTTCAGATTTCTTCTTAGCTGTGTCTCAGTCCAATAGTTGATTCTGCTTGTTTTGAGCTTCGTAATACAAAGACTATCAAGCCTATTCAGCTCCTGTTTGTATCACCCACAGTTGTGAACTCTCTGTATTTAGCCAGATCAGGGAAACTTCTTGTCTCTCCATTGTAGGCTCACTCTTCATCAAATTAGCTGTTTTTGTGGTTCTCAGTTTGTCAAAATATGTCAGTTTGGTAGCTCTACAGACATTTTGGCCGAAATTCAACTTGGGTTCTTAAAATCTTCTCTTTTCTTCGGATTCAACGAAAAGATCTGAACTTGGCAGTCAGCAGAAAGGAATTGCAAGAAAGAAAGTTCATTTGAGGACAGTGCATAAAGTGGTTGAAGCTATGGATGGCCAGAATTCAGAAGTAATGGAGACATATTTTATCTCCCATGTTGCCTCTGGAAGAGACACCAGCGATGCAGTTTTTAAAAGGACTTGGTAATAGCATAAAGCAAAGGCCTAAAGCGATCCTGGTAGTGTCTGGTCACTGGAACACAAGAGAGTTAATTGTCAACTCTGGAGCCAAGCATTCCACCATCTATGATTTTTATGGCTTCCCCCGTGAGCTTTACCAGGCAAATTTCCTTACTTTTGATCCTGTAAAAGTAAGATGTAGTCTTGATGATATTCATATTTTCTGTGTTGAACTGCTGCATGCCCCCAATGCGAAAAGGTATGCTTTGTAGAAACCTGTCCAGCAGCTTTTCTTGAATATTGGGGTAATCAATCGTATGAATTGAATGAAATTTTTACTACCATGGGGTTTTACTGATCACCGCAAAAGGAAATTAAAGGCATATCTAGATATCAACAGCTGCTGCACCTTTTGGTTTTGTATAGTGTTCATTTTAGCAATTGTAAAGGTCTGATGTAGCTTACCTCCATAAGAGCATTTGAATTCTTATAGCATAAGTCCAGATTATTCGTTTTTCTTGTTGATCAATCCTTATCTTATCAGTTCTTCTTGTTGATCAATCCTTATCTTATCAATGATCATTAACCTCAGATTTCCAGGCTTGTTAATGCTGTGATCCTCGACTTTAATGAGAAAATTTGGAGTGAAAAGGACTACAAGGAGCCTAGCCTGATTTTAGTTTCACGGGAAAACATTTCACACTTTTTGTCATTCTTAGAAATTTGACTAGCTTTGGACCTCTTTGTAAATCCTAGTTAACTGCTGCTATTCGCCTTCCCATTGTCTTGGTGACGAAGTCAGTTTTGCTATAGGTTTATCTCTCAATCCTTTTCTTTGGCCATGTATGTAATTAGGCTGCAAAAAGTGTGCATTCATTGTCATTAGCAGGTATTTTTGTCACCCTAGACACCTAGAATTTATTGTCAAAATCTGCATAAGCGACGCATGTATTATATGATTGTGAGGTGTTGTGAGTTCCTTGAGTGACCTGCAATTGCAATTGAGCATGATATGTTGCTCGCATTGAGATACTTGTCCTTATCAAGCCTGGTATGTATGTTGAACGAATCTTGTTTGTTTGTTTAGCTGCGGTATGATGCATCTGGAGCACCTGAGGTAGCCAAAAGAGTGCAAGAGCTTCTGCAAGAGGCTGGATATAAATCTTTTGAAGACCTTAAGAGAGGGCTTGACCATGGTGCATGGATACCCCTGTTACTCATGTACCCAAAAAGACATACCTGTCATTCAACTCTCCCTTCAGCCACAAAAAGATGGACTGCATCATTATAATGTTGGCTGTGCATTGGCTCCTTTAACAAAGGAAGGTGTTCTGATCATAGGTTCAGGGAGTGCCACACATAATTCGCACAGCAGGGGTTCGTATGAGACAACAGCTCCATGGGCCAAGACTTTTGATAGCTGGCTCAATGATGCTCTCATAAATGGCAGGTTGCTGTCAATTCTCTTTTTTTTGTTAGAATGGTCTGGAGATTGTCAATGCCAAAGTTTGGCAGTTGCTGTTTTTCATTGTTTGTGCCAGCATATTTCATAACTTTTTTCTGGATATGGTATACATCTTATACCTTCTTACCTAATTGTAAGCAGCAGTATATTTACAAGTTGAAGCATTCTATCTCAGATCATGTTGAGTATAAATTCTTTCACAGTGCTATAGTTCAATGTGGAGTACACATTTAGTTTAGCTAGCTTGTTTGATGATTGCTGATTTTATTTGTTTCTATGTGACAGATTCGATGAGGTGATTCACTATTTGGAAAAGGGACCATATGCCAAAACTGCTCATCCAACTTCAGATCATTTTGTTCCCTTGCTTGTTGCTCTTGGAGCAGCAGGTGAAGCTGCTAAGACAAAACGGGTTCACCATAGCTGGGCACATCAGACAATGTCTATGGCCTCCTTTTCATTTACGCCTGCTACAAGTGCATGATCCATTAACTCTCAGTTTCATTTGTGAAAGGGGAATTTCCAGCACGCTTACTATGGGTCTGTAGATTTTCATGAAAATGTGCATCAATGTAGATGTTGTGCTTGTAGCATCTATGCACCATAACAAATTGTGAATCTAAAACCTATGGTGAATTTTTCTATCCACGCTTATTACCCAATGATCTACCATAGCTTTTAATGCATGCTTTAAGTCGAGATACGCCACCTTGGTTAAGTGTCACACCCCCCGTCGGAAAGTTTAGCGAAATACCTAAACCCGAAGGCTGGCGAAATATCATCGTTCCATAAACAAAGTGGTGCGTATAGTTTACCACACCACACTATCCTTACAACAACATAGAGCAATATTACTGTATAGCTCATGAATGACCATCATTAACACAATCTACATGCTCCTAGACCTTGTTGACTGTTGCCCATGAAGGTATAATTTACGGTTCCATGAGTATAGAGTCACATTATACATCACCTCGTTTGAGTCCTAGCCATATAGAGTTTCAGTCCTAGGTCGTACAAGCTACATCTACTGGGAAGGCACAACCGTGCACCTAAGACCTTTTTGGTCATGCGCCAAGAGGTCTATCCATACATAACCCCTCACACATGTTTTGATAAAAATCAAAGACTTTAATGTCATAAATGATTAAGCACAAGAATCTGAGTGGGTGTGCTTGCACAAGAACCTCTTGGAGTCGAATTTCCAATAGCTAGACAATTACAGCATATTATCAGGCGTTAGCAAACTCAATCTACCATAAAATCCATCAAGAACAATGCTTCAAAACAATGCAACATCACCCGGCATGCTCGATCCTAGTAAATTCATCCTCACATCTTTCATGATGTTTTCATACCAGTTCTCTTACAATATCTGCAGAATAGTTTCTGCACGGTTTGGGATGATGAAGCTCCAGAATTCAACATTGAGCAAAAATTTGACCCTGAGCCAAAATTTGACTCAAACCCGAAATTCGACGTAGACTGCATATTGCTCTTCTTGTCAGAATAATCTAACTTTTGTAAAGATATTTTGGATTTGAACTTCTAATTTTTAGAATACAGAGCTTGAGGATCTTACCCTGAGCCTCAGGAGGATGCTGATCTTCTGATTTCCTCTTGGAGAAGTTGAGTTCTTATTAGCACTTTCTTCAGCCATCTTCGATGATTTTGGCTCCTCCAAGTACGATGTGTTGTTGGAGCTCTCCTTTATGCTTTCCGTCTTCTTGTTTCGTGGATTCTAGTAGCAATCCATGGCTGCATGTCCCTTCTTATGACAATGTATGGAGTGAGATGCTCCTAGATTGAAATTGCCATGACCCAATTTTCATAGGCTTCAGGTAGACTCGATAATAGAGTCATAACAGCATCGGAATCTTCAATGACTGAGCCAGTTGCAATTATTTGCTCCTTAAGATTTTTGAAAGTGTTGAGATGACTCGAAACACTAACTGCGTCAGACATTCTCAAGGTGAAGAATTTCTTCCTCAAATGTAATTTGGAAGTGACGTAACTGATGTCGTAGAGGGTTGTTAGGATGTCCCATGCATCCTTAGTAGTTTGAGCAGCACGTATGTGACTGATTTGGGTGTCCTTGATATTGAGAGTGATCGTGGCAAAAGCCTTGCCATCTCTCAGTCTCCATTTGGTGATAATGGTGGGTGCATCACCTTCTGGTCTAACTTATGTGCCATCAATGATGTCTACAGTTTCTTGGCTAGTAGTATGAGCTAGAATTAAAGTAGAATCATTGTGCTACTGTACTGTGGGTCCTATCAGTCGATAAGGATCAGTTGGCCTCGCCACGAGGCGAGTCGACGGGACACGCGTCCCGCCAACGGCAACCTGGGTCATGCATGGGTTGCCTGAGTGAAGAACTATATGTATAATGTAATTTCATTTTGAGAAATACAGTTGCTATGTGAGCTTGCTGTGGAGAGTGTTTTTTTGTCTGTATTACTGTGTAGCATGATCTGTGTTCCTGTTCGAAGCAAATTCTAAGTTGCTATCAAAGCTGTACAGGGAGTGTACACAATATAGTGTCGCCGTTGAAGAGAGCTTCGGGAGAAGAACAGTCTTTTGAGAGTTCGGGGTCTACGACACATAGATTTGGTTGGTTTATCAGATCTCTTGCATGGATCACAAAATCAAATATAATTGGAGACATCCTTAAACATGGTAGACCACCAATATTTGGCAGTCATAGTCTTATTAACAATATTCTTCATGGTGAAATGATGTAAGGCTCGAATAACCTTTGGAATATCTTTAGCTTCAAGACACCTTCTTAACTGATGATCTTCACCAAGCTTATACAGAACATTAGTGATAATGGTATAAGGTGCAACTTTATATTGAAATATTGTCTTTATCTCCAAGTCATACCCGTCAAGATATATCTGATCTTTGAGATAAATAATAATATCAGAATATAAAGAATTCGTAGAAAATATCTCAAATAAATTTTCATCTGGAAAATTGTCATTTAACGGTTCGTCAATCCTTCCCGTGCTAAGTTGTGAAAGTCAATCAACATTAGTATGATATTTTCCCTGATGAAGCTGAACTTGATAAGTGAACTCTTGTAGCAACAAATCCCAACGAGCTATTCGGCCAGACAAATCAGGTTTATTAACAAGATACTTCAAAGCATAATGATCAACATGGAATATAAAAGCATATCCCAGCAAATAATACCGAAATTTCTTTACAATAAAAATCATTTCAAGTGCTTCCCTTTATGTTGCCGAATAATTTTTCTCCGAGGAACTAAGTTGTCTACTGGCATAGTATATTGGATGGTCTTTCTTCTATTCGTCCTTCTGGCTCAAACAAACACCAATAGCAAATGCTGACACATCAACATAACTATGAAATAGTATTGTCCAGTTAGGCGGTCTTAGAATTGGAGCATTAATCAGCTTCCGCTTAAGTTCTTCGAATGCTTTCTGTTGTTCAGCCGTCCAAATATAAGCGACTTGCTTCTTAAGTAACTGTGTAAGGGCTGCAGCAATAGAGGCATGATTCTGGATAAATCTTCGATAATAACCAATATGTCCTAAGAAACCTCCTAGTTTTCATAGATTCGTTGGTATCAACAGATTCTTTATCACTTCGACCTTATCTTTGTCAACTTCAATCCCTCTGCTGGATATTCTATGCCCCAAAAGTATGCCTTCTCTCATACCGAAAAAACATTTCTTGGGGTGAAGTGACTATCAAGTGTCTCGACACAATGTAAGTTTCAGTTTCTGTATCTAAGACTTGACGTTACTATAAACACATATCATCAATGAAAATTTCGAGAAATTGGTTTCTCATAAGACTACTGTCAGCATCATCTGAAGATGTTCTTTTAAAATAATCATATTTGATCTTCGAGATTGAGGTAAAACGATTAGCAAGGCCTTCCATAATCAGTTCAGGTTCAGGATCTGTATCTCGCTCTGGATCAGGATCTGGATTTAGAACGTCAAAACCTGGTTCAACTGCAGTAGAAGCTTTAGGACGAAGATTTTCAGGTAAATTTTCAGAATTAAGAATATCATCAAAGAAAGTTTCGTTCAAATTCTAGAAGGGTGAATCTCCTCTTTGCAAAGATTCTTGAAGACTTTTGAAAAAATCGTCGTGAAGTTTCCGACATCTTTCTAGTCGAGCAGCTCTATCTAACATACACTAGGAATGGAGATGGAGTTGTCAGTTTGTGTCAACTTTATTTGGCTATCCTCGGCAACGGCGCATAAAATTGGCATATATCGTGATATACCAACATAGAATTGCTAGATTTGTGTAGTATTTACATCATTCCCCAAGGAGATAGCACTTAAAAGTTGTTTAATTCGTACAGTCCTGACTTATTTCGAATGAAATGGAGTCGTGAGTTAATCTAGTTGTAAACAGACATTTAGTAAGTAACCAGTATTACTTTTGTTGTGGGTGTGTGATGATGACAATTCAGAACAACAATCCCCTTCTATTGAACCGAATGAAAAGAGTTCTATAAGTGAGATGTTATCAAAGTAGCACGAATGAATTACACTCTGGCTGATTAAGTTGTCAGCAAGGGTTTGTGTTATGTTCGATGTAGACATGTATGAACAAACAAATAGTTAATTTTATTCTTGAACTGGTGTGTTCTAAACAAAAGTTCTCAACAACTAAAGTCCATTCATGGTTAAAGAACTCAAATGGTTTGTGAATATGTTAGAAACATATATCTTCGTTACAAACACGAATACAGATCAATAACTCAATTCCATAGGCAGGGACTAGCATTTCACATGTATACATACTTCTCTATCAGTGACTACGATAATTGTACCAAAGAGATCTGTTATTCGGGTGCCGAATACAAAGTATTTGCGTAGACAAATAAGATAGTTTAGAGACAGTTCTTTAGAGCAACTTTACGGAAACATAGCAAACGATTGTAATGATCTATTGTAACTGTCTAACCAGAGGGTGATTAAGCAATGTAAAAGAGATTGCTAGTAGACCCGAAGTCAGTCACACTCAGTAGTGTGGAGAATAAAGATTAGAGAAAATAATCTTAGACGCTCTATTCACTTCTTTAGTCTCACAAGTACAAGAATTCTCTCTCTCTCTCTCTCTCTCTCTCTCTCTCTCTCTCTCTCTCTCTCTCTCTCTCTCTCTCTCTCTCTCTCTCTCTCTCTCTCTCTCTCTCTCTCTCTCTCTCTCTCTCTCTCTCTCTCTCTCTCTCTCTCTCTCTCTCTCTCTCTCTCTGTGGTGTGAGAATGAAGCGTGTCTTCATATATATTACCTATGGAACGAGCCAAAATAAAGAAGAAGCAAGCTCGATGACAAATCTGAGCATATAATCATGGTCGGCTACTCAAACGAAACACATGTGTATAGGCTCTACCCAACCACGAAGAAGGTTGTTTCGAGCAGAGATGTGAAATTCGATGAGTCTACATTCCCTGGACTGAAAGACGAAAGAGGCCATGAGATCTTCACACTGCTGCCCATTCAAGAGGGAGATCGAGGACAGACATCAAATCAGAATGCAGAGCCACAAACTCCAAAGCAGCAGGAAGAAGAAGATCAACCCCATGAACAAGAAACATTCGAGCAGTGACAAAATGAGCCTAGAAGGTCAACAAGACAAAGAAGACCTCCAGACTGCTACTCTAACAATCTTCAATGGAGCGAAGAAACGTAGTTCGAATACTGGAGCTTCACTGAAGAGCCAGCAACATGCCAAGAAGCTATCCAGAGTCCATAGGGAGAATTCTGGAAGTAGGCAATGTTAGAGTTGATTGAGTCGATGAGGCGAAACGAGGCATGGACATTAGAGCCACTGCTAGAAAATAGAAAAATAGTCAACTGCAAGTGGGTATACAAGAAAAAGATGAAATCAGATGGCACCATTGGTCGCTACAAAGCAAGGCTTGTCGCAAAGGGCTACACGCAGAGATATGGTGTTGATTATTTTGACACATATTTGCCCATGGTCAAGATGACAAGAATAAGGCTACTCCTTGCATATGCCACACAACACAAGCACCTTGATCCTGAGAGCAAATTGACTTTCATCGGTCCATAGATATCTGAGTAGACGATCTCAAGAACTTCTTTTGCTCTTCTTCCCTCATGTACAAATGGATTTTGATTTGTTTGCCCTTTTGGAAAGCTTCACAGAATTTGATGTCGGGTCTAAATATCTTCAGACTTGTGACTCTGTCTTTTCTGCTCATGTCGTAGAGGCTTCTCATGTTTAGATGATACATTCTTATGTGCCAGAGTTGATCTTCATTTTCTAATGCATTTAGTATGTTATCAGAACTGCTGATTATCTTGGATCCAACAATCAGCAACTTGTTTGTTGTTTTCTCGATCATCTGGCATACATTGCCATCGAACAGGACTCGAATTCCAAGATCTGCCATCTACGAGACTGATAGTAGGTCTCTTCTTAGTGAGGGAACATAGAGTGCTCATGGTAGCTCTGCCTTTCCTAACAATGTTCAAAGTTGTAGAGTCCCGATGCCCTTGACATCATGTCGGCTCCCATCGCCTAAAATCACTGCTCTATTGTTTTCGAGTTCTCTGTAGTTGATCAAGATTTTCTTATTGCAAGTAATGTGTGACGGTGCTCATGAATCAATGACTACATCGTAGTCTTGCTCAGTATAGCTTACTGAAGCTTTATCGAATATCGTGAAGGCTTCATCGCTTTTGTTTGCATTCTTCGATGACTCTACAACATTCGCCTTTTCAGCCTTGTTCTTTCTTTTGGGATTGAATTTGCACTCATATGCAAAATGTCCCTTCTTCTTGCAGTGCATACAAGGTATTGTCAGGTTGAACCAACATCTATTGGTTGTGTGTCCCGGCTTGTGACAGTGATCACAGAAAGAAGATTGTTGGTTGTCATTTCCTCTGCTCGAAGACTTGGTGCTCGTCTTGTCGAGCTTGATCTTCCTTTTTTTCTTTCCTTTTGTGAAAAGAGCCTTCTCCTAATCACTGCTTCCTTCTCCTTCGTCTCTCATCAGTCTCTCATCAGCGACAAGACTGATAGCTTGTTCGAATGTCATGTTTGGTAAGCTCAGAATTAGCATTCTCAATGACTGAAAGGACATTGCCATTTTTGAGACACAACACCATAACTCTCTACTTTTCATCAGTTTTCTGAACAAAATGTCGCATTACAAATATGTAGGAATGGAGATTACAAATACTAAATTTGTTTTAAATCACTTGTAAATTGTCCAACACAACATCTTACTCTGAAAGCAGTAACCAAATCATTGTAAAAAATAAACATATATCAAGTTGAGGCCAACTTGGAGGCATTTCAAATAATTTGATCGCAAGTTGAAGTGTTGGTCCAATAAATATCTTACTATAGTTTAGTGTACATAAATTGCAATACTAGTGGATGATTGTCAATCTAATGAATATAGACCACTGATGTATTGGATGGCTATGATTCAAGATGCAACCTTGATTTCTATCTCTTTCCATTTGTGGCCTACTACATCCATATATAGATTGAAGTTCATTCATTGTGGATCTCTCGCTTTTGGTGTTGAATTGGAGAGAGCAAATTACACACATCATGTACATTTGCTTGTATTTCTCTCACAACCTGAAAGTGGATTGCAGGAGCCCATCGTTGTTTTGTGCCACATAATTTGGATTTTAATACTGCCCGACTCGACTTTATGGAGAAGGTGCAGTACCATTTAATAAAGATTCGTCGCGAAGCCAAAAAAAAAGTCCCCAATAACTGCATCTCACAGGTGTCATGGGACTGCCACCAGTTTTGGTGGGGGATACTGTTGGAGGGTTTGCGGATCCCAAGGCAACCCTAACCTTAGTTAATAAGTGAGAGGGATTTGGCACCCTGCGTGTGTAAGTCTAACCCGATGATCACATAGAGATTTGATTAGTTAAATGTCAATAAAAGGACTTTAGGCCTTTTTGCGGGACTTTTAATGTCGCAGGGCCTAAATGTCAAGTTGGTGAATAAAGCTAGGTTTCCCTCCAATTTGGATGGTTCCCACTCTATTTTAAATTTGAATAATTAGGGAGATAGAAATGGACAATAGGATTCAAAGGCCAGGGTCCTCCTCTCTACTATAAAAAGAGACCAACTCGAGTTCCTGCACATGTTCATTTCCTCATTTCAATAAAGCAGATTGGTTCTCTTGTGAAATGGATTGATGAATGTCCTTTCTCTCTATCACTTTTCCTCCATCTCTCATGCTTTATTTGGATTTGCTAATTGTTGGATTTGTTTGTTATTGTGATTGCATGTTATTATACTTTTTATGAGGGAGAAAGGGAGAGAGAGAAAGAGTAAGCTATCTTGTTGTGGATCTAGTGTTAGTGGATGTAGTGTTAATGCTTAGGGTTAATGGATGTTAGAGTTAGATTTGGATTTTCCATTCATGCTGAATTCTGAACTATACTATCGCTCTCATGGGAACGAATTTATGCGTGACAACTAACTTCATCTCTTTGATGCTAGATTGATTAGATCTTGGATTGAGGTTAGGCAAGGAAAGAAACCCACTACATCCTATAATTTAGGAGATGTCATGTTTGACTCAAATGAAAGCTAATCAAAATGGATCTGAATATTACAAGTGTCATTTCACACATGTGGATAGGTCTTCACACGTGTGGATCCACATAGATGTCAAATACATCAAAAAAACCATGTGAAAATTGTTAAATTCTAACACTCCTCAATTTTTACATGATACATCTATAGTACATCTATCTACAACTCCTAAAGATAATCTTAACTTGATAAATGAAGCCTTTAGCAAGGCTTTAGTGAGTAGATCAGCAAGACAATCTGAAGAAGACACATGATGTAGCTTGATCTCCTTTGCTTGAACCTTTTCACTCACAAAATGGTGAGCAATCTCTATGTGCTTGCTCCTTGCATGGAATGTGGGATTGGTTGCTAATGCTTGGCTTGATTAGTTGTCACAAAATATTATTTGCTGCTCCTCGACCTCCATGACTTGCAACTCCACCAAAAGCCTCTTCAACCATAAGATCTCCTTTGTTGTTGATAATAGTGCCTTGTATTCTGACTCGATTGAAGATAGAGAAATAGTATCTTGCTTTTTGGAAAGCCAAGACACTATGCCATTGCAAACAAAGATAAAAAAAGCACTTGTGGACCTCCTATCCACTTTATAACCTACAAAATCAGCATCTGAATATGCCCTCAAGGCAAGATTAGATCCATCATACAAACTGCCAAAGTTCTTGGTGGCCGAGATGTACCTCAACACCCTTTTTGCATTTTTCCAATGACAAACCAATGGATTTTGCATAGATTGGCTTAGTTTACCCACACTATAACTTAGATCAAGCCTAGTTATAGTAAGATAGATCAATGAGTCTACAAGTCTTCTATATAGTGTGATGTCCTCAAAGGATGCTTCATCATCCATCACTATTAAAAACTTTTACATTTTGCTCCATAGGAGTTTCTAATCTCTCATTTCAAACTTTTCTAAAATAGAAGAAGCATATTTGGATTGACAAATAAAACTCAAATCTTTGCTTCTTGAAATTTCTATTCCCAATATGAAATGAAGATTACCAAGATCCACCATCTTAAACTCTTTAGACAATGCTACTTTCACTTCTTGTATATCATCATGATCATTTCTACTAAGGATAATGTCATCTACATACAAAATGAGAATGATGATTTTACCATCATTGAATCTTAAGTACAAAGAAGGATCATAAGCACTTACAACAAATCTTATAGAGTTCAAGAAAGCATTCAACCTGGAGTACCAAGCTCTAGGTGCTTGCTTAAGCCCATAAAGGCTTCTTAGCAACAAACACACTTTTTCATCTTGATCTTCTTTGATGAAGCCCTCGGGTTGCCTCATGAAAATATCCTCTTCCAAATAACAATTAAAAAATGCATTAGTCACATCAAGTTGAAATAGAGGCCAATTGAAAGTAGTCCATTGACCCCGAAAAGATCCTTATTATTCAAAATCTACTGGAACCGCGTACGATACGTGAAGTTTACTCTTTCCTTGGCCACGTCAACCGGCTACGACAAGAAGGCATGCGGTAGCAGCAGCAGGCAGCTCTGGGGATGCCGGCGCATTTGGCTCTGGTTCAGTCGGTGGGATTCAAGTCTTCCACCCCTTTCATCACACTTAACATTGGGTTTGACTCTACTATTCCACCAAAACCTTCTTTGGTATCTATCTCACCTCTGCTTGACTCCTCACTCGACGTCAACGATTTTGCTCTCCAATTACTCAATCAGATTCCCTTCATATCCTCTCCTCCTCGCGCTTGCTCTCCCCCCAGAATTCCAACACCTCCTACCTCACCACAATCACCTCCTCAAAAAACACAGTCTCCTCCTTTGACACCCCACTCACCTCCACCTGCTTATCTCCCAAACCCCTCTTCTACACAATTTTCTGATCTTCTCCCTTACAACCCTATGCCTTATCCAAATTACCAATGCTCCTTCCTTGACATTGGCATATGGGAGAAATTACCACTGACTACCCAAAAGATGGTTTGGTTGGTGAATGAGCTTCAATACAACATCTACGGAACCTTGTCAGGTCAACAAGCAACACGATAGGTCAATGATGGTGCCATCTTACAACTTCAGCAGGAAAATCAATGGTTGGTGGCTGAATCTGCTCAAAAACAACAACAGATCGATAACCTCACCACATACAGTCAACAGCAGCAACAGATGCTCAACCACCTACAAAACCAACTCCAGCTAAAAATCTCTCACATGCAAACCGTCATCAACAACATCACAACTGAACGAGACGAGGCTATCGTAGATGCCCAAGCCGCACATTCCACTATGAAGGAACAACTGGAAATGGTCAATTTCAATGATTTTG
Source organism: Diphasiastrum complanatum (assembly GCA_029204225.1). Classification (NCBI taxonomy): domain Eukaryota; kingdom Viridiplantae; phylum Streptophyta; class Lycopodiopsida; order Lycopodiales; family Lycopodiaceae; genus Diphasiastrum; species Diphasiastrum complanatum. The sequence continues at coordinate 49,070,873 of CM055096.1, forward strand.
CACCACCAGCTATTCCCGAGGGAACCCAAATTCTAGTGGGAGTGTATAAGTAGTTGGCCCAAAAGTTGAAAGCCACGATGGAGCAACACACCAAACTCCAACAATCATACACTGCTTCCGTCGAGGCCCTCAACCAACACATAGCCACTTTGGAAGAATGATTGAGGGCGGCCGCTCAGTCCACACCTTCTGTCCATGTAGAGCATGCTCACTTTCATGACTCCGGGCATCACTTTGATGGTTCAGATAGTGGCGATGGGGCAGGTTTTCAACAATCGCCAACAAATAATCAAGGCTCGACATTTCAAGGGCAGTCTCAAGGACCACAAGCTCAACCACCAACCAATCCTCAGGGTACCGTTGGTACTTCCAACACCAATTCACTTCTACCGTCTCTAACCCCATCGATACAACTAACCTTCCCTTTCCACGCCAATTTTCTCTCGAATCACAACAAATCGCTGCTTCTAACCCTTCACCTCCCCTCTCTCCTGAACCAGACCCCCACCTTGAACATGCCTTAGCTGCTGAAGCTCCCACAATATGACACCGGATCTCTCCAACTGCACCGAGCAAGGAGCAACTCATCTCCCAAGAGTTTGCACGAAAATACCAACCAAGGAGCACGGTGGGTACATCCTACCCAACCTAGATCACTGCAAGACTCATGAGGAAGCTGTTAAGCTCTTGGATCTGCAACCTGCCTGGCGACACCAACTCTTCTTGCAAAGCAAAACATCCATGGAGCAATATCTTGAAGCCTCGACATACATGCACATCAATCCATATTATCACCCGGTGGCACGTAGAGGACCATTTTCCACCACAAAGTGGTAAAAACAAGATTTATTGGCCCAAGCTAACTGATGTACATACCGGAAATCCCACCGACGATATGATTACCGATTGCCGAGTCTTTCACCAGAAACATCATGGCAACTCGGATCGGGATGTGCGCTACTTTGCAAATAATTGCGACCCGGTTGCTTTCTTGGCAGAACTCAATGGCTATTGGGATAGAGGCCTCCCACCAATCGCCCTTGATATCAATAAGCCCTTGCATACAGAAACAGATCACATCAACGTGGCCCGCCTTTATTACCGTGTTGCCCTCACTTCCGCGTTGCACGTCGATATGGTGGAACTCTGGAAGATCTGCGGCTTCTTGCAAGGCATGCTGCATTACTACAAACAACTACCCTTCCTCAATAAATTGCATTGGCAAATGATGGAAGGCATTGGCAATCTATCAGATCCGCCAACAACAAACATGCCTCCAGAAAGCTCAAAAGATCCAGGATGAAAAAGCTTCGATTGGTGTGGGACCACCAATCCAATAAGGAGGGGGATAATGTTAGCATATGTGCTAACACAAAAAAAAATAAAGAAGAGAGAAAGAAAACTCTGTGGCATGTGTTTTGTAAGTCCACGTATGAGTATCTGTTAATAAACTTCCTCCATGGCATGTGTTTGTAAGCCCACGAGTAAAAGCTTAAGTAATAATAAAAAGCTTAAACTTAGATTTAGAACTTAGACTTAGGAAACTTAAGATTAGAAATATTTTTGTCTTAAGTTTTCCTAAGTTAAGAAGTTTTGAAGTTCTAAATCCTAAGTTAGAAGTTCTAGAAAGGCTAGAAATAGATTAGTCCCATAAGTTAGTGGATACTTATGGAAAACCCTCCTTGCCATAAAAGGAGAGGTATTTGCCTTATAAATAACACTTTTGAGATTAAGCTATCAAATTCTCTATTTTTGAGATTATCTCTCTACTTCATTTGTGTTCCCTTTGGGAAGGTGCTCGGGCCTCCTCTTGCCTCCTTCTCATTGGTTTGTATTGTGGCATGTCTTTGTTGATTGATTATTAGTTAGCCGCAATCTTCCATTAATTCCCTTTGGGTGTTAATCTAGGATTTAGCTTAATCACCTTGCTAGTTGGGTAAGCCTTAGTAAGGGTTTGTATTTTGTCATCTTAGTTAGTTTCATTTCTATTTTGAGCACTAGTTGGGTAAGCCTTAGTGCTTTCATCATTGTTTTCTATTTTCGCACTCCGTTTGAAGCTTGGTAGAAACTTAGAAAGTGGACGATCCTCTCTATACTACACCACATCGTGAGTAGATCTAGCCAAACATTCACAAATCAGATTTACTTCCAACACTAGTCCTAAATCTAATAAGACCTATTTTAATTGTACAAAAGGAGGTCATACAGAAGATGAATGCAAAGTAAAAATCTCTGCCAGTGCATTAAAGGCATAAGCCTCAAAGCAAAAATATGTGGCAAACCCTGATGAGTTAACTTTTGTGTTTAATGGTTTATCTTTAGTAACCAAGGAAGAAGAATCATATTTTTGGATAATAGATAGTGGAGCCACTTCACACATGTGTTATCATGAAGATTGGTTCACTACCCTTATAAGAAGCAGTGCTGAAAGCCGGGTCATACTAGGGAAGCT
>CM055096.1:49083324-49188359 GCA_029204225.1 Diphasiastrum complanatum
GTGTGGAGTTTACAAGATAGCTAAACAGAGAATTACAAGATTAGTTAACGCTAATCAACTAGTTAGTTACTCTCTGTTATTGCTAACCGTTTCAACTGAGCGTGAATCAAAGCTCCACGTCCGTTGAGTTGCCAGCTAATTCTAAATAAAATACACTCTGACAAATTTACTACAATCATCAATGAAGGTTATGTAGTATTTTGAGCCTCCTACTGAGATCACATTAAAAGGCTTACAGATGTCAGAATGCACTAACCCCAGAATCTTGGTCGTTCTATAGGAGTCTTTGACAAATGGAGTGCGTGACATCTTACCCTTAAGAGGAGGGACATAGGTGGAGGAGAGATCTTCGGAGGCTTGCAGATCCTTACTTGCAGGTGGAGGCATCCTAGCTTGGAGTTGGAGAAGCATCTTGGAGCTTGCAGGTTGCTTGGAGGACATTTGGAGGCTCTACCTTGGATTTGGAGGACTTTCTCCCTTCTACTTGTTAAAGTGGTATCAGAGCTAGACAAAGGATGGTAACCTTTCTAAACTTCAGATTCGTGAAGCCACAAGCAGCAATGAAGTACCTGCAGCGATGTTCGTACAACCGGGGCTGATTTTTTATCATGTTAGAGAAGTTTTAAAGTGGGCTTTGTGTTTTTGAAAGTTCTACAAAAAGATTTGTAGGATAGTTAGAGGAAGTCTTCCTCTACACAAACATTTTTTTGCAAAAAGATCGATTCTAGCTATGTGTTTTGATCAAAAATAGTGTTTTTTTTTGCATAAATGAAGTGTTTGAAGTTCTAATTTTCATTTTGAAGTTCTATTATTCAGACCTGTAAATTTGAAAATCAGATCTAAAAAGTGAAGTTTTCATCCAAACTTCATTAGTTGCACCTTTCTATCTCCTAGTTTCATGAAGATGGCAATGTAGGAAAGGAATGGTAGTGTAACTTTGTTATAAAACAATGTTTTGAAGTGTCTATTTTTGTCATTATGAAGTTTTGATTTTTAGACCTGTAAATCTGAAAATCAGATCCTGAGAATTGAAGGTTTTATATGCTTCATTAATTTTCTTTTTCTAGACTCTAGTTTCATGGATTCTGGAGATCTAGAATAGTGAGAAATATGAAAAAAAAATTGGTTTCTCTTTGGTAATGACAAATAGAAATGGAATTGGATGGGATCTTTATGTAAAACCTTAGCTTGGATTTAATTGAAGTTTACCTAAAAAGATTTGGTTTTCATTTTTGCTTGGGATTAAGGCAAAGGTAGCTTGTTGTTGTTGTTCTCTTAGCTTGGATTGAGCTTGCAAATAGTAGGCTTGGATTGAGCTTACAAACAATAAGATATGAATGAGTAGAAGTAAAATGCTTTTTATTTGCATTGGATGTAAAATTAAAGCATTTCTATTATCTAATTTGAGCCCTTGTTGCTATAGTTGCATAATAGAAAAACACACAAGCAACAGCAATGGATTAAAACCATTGATAACCCAACTTTTGATTTATCAAACTCATCCAATGTGGCATCAAGCTCTTGAACTTTAATATCAAACAAATTCAAGCCACTAATAAACAAACTTCTTGAAACTAATCAATAGAACCAAGACTTGGAGTCTAGGTTAGCCAACCAGAAGAAAGCAATGTAAGTTTCACCTTTCGTAAAATTGTTTAAGGGAGAGAGAAAGATAAGAACTTGCAAGTGGTAAGTTCATGGCTTAACGTTTGGAACAAATACTTTGGCAATGAACCAATTCCCTGAATGTTGAAAAGTTTATCCATTGTTAGCTATGTTTCCCCTGAAGGAAGAGCCTTAGTATGGTGGGATGACCTAGTTGCAAAAGGCAATCAACCTTGTACATGGGAAGATTTTTGCATAGTATTTAGGGAATACTTCTACCACTGTTAGATGACTTTATGAACTTAAAATTGGTGAGCAGATGCTAAACCTTCCCACCAGAAAAAGTGAGAAAAAAATAATTTGTGACAATGGCATCAAGAATGAATTTTGTGTTTATGGATTATGTTGCTCTTGATTTAGAATCTGCACATACAGGGTGTATTTGAAAAAATAGATTCCATGTTGTTGCATTAGCAAATGTGGATATTGTTCTCATGCAAACAATGGCATTTTGATAAGAATAAGTCATTCAAAATCGATTTCTGTTGAAAAATCTTTATCTTTTTATGCATGAGGAATTCTTTAATTAAGATCATGGCTCAGTTTAAGTGGTTGACACTGAAATGTTAACTCTTATTCTAAACAGGAATCTAATTTCCTATTATGAAGAATTCAGATTTTAAATAAGATATCATTTGTCCTCAATAATGAAGAACTTAACATAAACGCCATGAGTATAACCAGGGAGAACACTACAGAATTTGAAGCTATAATGAACTTAGGCAAAAATTCAATGATGTTTTTTTTATACCTTCCTGTAGGTTTACCACTAGAAAGAACAGTTGATCATAAAATTGACCTAATACCTGGAGCAATTCCAATTGCACAACGTCCTTATAGGATGAGTGCATCGGAAGAGGCTGAGGTAAGTAGACAATCACATGATTACCTAAAAAAGGGGGTGGGTACAACCTAGTAAGTCTCTTTGGGCATCACCAGTGGTTCTGGGTTGCCAAGAAGGATGGGACTATAAGATTTTGCATCGACTATAAGAAATTGAACAAGGTAACCTTTAAGAATAAATATCCACTGCCGCCGATGGATGATCTAATACACTATCTTGGTGGTGTTGGGTACTTTTCCAAGATAGATCTAAGATCGGGTTTACCATAAGATACACATTAAGGTAGAAGATATACCAAAAAACGGGGTTTCGAACTTGCTTTGGTCACTATGAATTTTTGGTGTTACCTTTCGGTTTGACCAACGCACCGACAACTTTCCAACAGATGATGAACGATTTCTTTTAGGCCATATTTGGAAATATTTGTAGTGGTATTCTTAGATGATATCCTAGTGTTCAGTAAGACTTTGGCGGAACATAAAGAGCATCTTAGGATTGTCTTGGACATCCTAAGAAGGAAAAAAGCTCTTTGCCAAGGAGTCTAAATGTGACCTTTTGCTAAGGAATTGTCCTACTCAGGGGCATAAGATTTCGAAACGAGGAGTGGAGATTGAGCCAGATCGTATTAGAGGGTTATTGATTGGCCAATTCTTACCATAGTTCAGGAAATCAAGTCTTTCTTGGGGTTTGTTGGATTTTTCCATCGGCATATTCCCCAATTGCTCGATTAGCATTTCCCCTTACCCAGGCCCTTGAAAGGCTATAAGAAGCTAAGCTAGAGGGCTAAGAGTCCACTAGTGGTGTGGACAGAGAATATGAATAATTGTTTTGAGTTGCTTAAGAAAAGTGTCACTTCGGCACCAATACTAATCATTGGCGATTCATAATAAGGCTTTTGTGGTTAGGACCAATGCCAATGATTATGCTATTGGAGCTGTTTTGATAGCATGATGGACATCATGTGACTTATGAAAGCAAGAAACTCAATCTTGTTCAGTCTAGATATTGTAGCTATGAGAAGGAACTATTAGCAATTGTTCATTCCTTGAAAAATTGACGACATTATTTATATGGAGCCAGATTTAAAGTTTTGATGGATCATCAGACTCTTCGATATTTTTGTGATGCTATAGATTTAAAGGGAAGGCAAGCTAGATGGGTTGAGCTTATGCAAATCTTTGACTTTTCTATACGTTACTATAAAGGAAGTCAAAATACTCTAGCGGATGCTTTGAGTAGGTTACCGGTTTATTAATCAGTTGTGCTTTACTGCTATAGAACCATGGTTGTTTCAGTCTCTTCAAGGACTATATGAGTCCGATCCTTATTTTGGAGAGTATTGGCAACAAGTACTTTCAGGGGTCAATTCAGGGTGTGCAAGATTCCTCAAATTAGGGAAAGACTGAAACAAATTTTCTAATTCAAAAACAGGATTTTGTTTCGTAAAGGAAATGTATGTGTACCGGAAAATAACACTATAAGGGTCCAAATCTTGCATGGGTGTCATGATAGTCCGTGCGTAGGACATCCGGGTATACAAGAACACTTGACTTAGTTTCGAAGGCAATTTTTGGTGGCCTAAGATGAAAAGTCAGGTAGAGGCCTATATACTTAAATGTACAAAGTTGCATTTATGATAATACTTGGACGAAGGATCCTCTTGGGCGAAGGTTCATCCTTAGCCAGACCTGGAAAACATTTCTAGGATAGGTTCAGAGCTATTGAAACCTTTGTTGAAATTTTTATAGCCTATTTTCACATTACTGAACAAGCCCTGCAAATTTTGGTTCAGAACTGAGCAGCCAAACCAGTATTATGTGTAATGGACTCTCCAAATTCATCTATAAGTTGGCTGAATTCGATTCGTTCCTCACTTGTGCTAGCGAAGCTCTTGCCAATTTTTTCCACGGCCAAAGCCTTCAAAACCATACTATTTTTTGATATACACTCATGATCATTATTCTCAGTTTTTGCTCTTTTTCATCATGTCTTCCATAGATACATCTCAGTCGTCTCATTACACTATCCATCGTGATGTCCCATCTGCAACAGATATCATAATCCTTCCTAGCACAAGCATGGTCACTCAGTGGATGACCCTTGCGGAGCCTCTACTTACTGCAATGGGTAGTCATGAGAGGGCCTTCTTAAGGACAATAAACATGGATTTAGGAAGAGAAACTCAAATTTTACATTACCTTCCAAGGAGCCACATAGAAGGTGCATGTGACTGAGGCCGCCCTTGCTGCCATAGGAATAGCGTCTGGTACCCAAGCCTCACTGAACCATATGCTAGAAATTGTGAACTCTTGCAACTTTGTCGTGATGCGAAGCGAAGCGACACAAAGCGAAGGTTTGAACGATGAACAATTTGCAAAAGTCAACGTACCTCAAAAACCCTAAGACATGAAGCGAAGCGAAACTCAAAGGTCAAATGATTCACAAAAGTCAAATATGCCTCCAGGACCAAAAGACATTGTACGACACGAAACTAAAAGAAAACGAAAAAAATCTTTCGCGCTGCCAGCTGGCAGCTCAACGGGCGTGGAGCTTTGAACTTCATGCTCAACTAAAACTATTAGCAATAACAAAGAGTAACTAACTAGTTAATTACGTTAACTACTCTTGTAATTCTCTGTTTAGCTATCTTGTAAACTCCACACAGTGGAGATATAAACAATTTTTCTGGATCATAGAGATACGGAGAAGAGTGCGAGAGTAGAGAGAAGAATAGGAATGATATAGTTGTCCATGAAAGTCTGCCAACAAGCAGAACACAGCAAAAATGAGCAGAGTGTCAGGCCGTCAACGAGCGAGATACTGATGATCTCACTCAAAAAATCAAATTGATAATACAGTTGCTCTCTCTTGTGCATCTCTTTGTCTTCCGTTGTCTTGATTGCTAGAATGATTTCTGTTATGTGATCTGTAGTCGTGTGTCTAGGATCCTGCAAGCTTCCGCATAAGAAAATTCAAAATAAACAAAATCGTTCGCGATACAAAACACCCATTCGCGACATAGTATCAGAGCCTACAGGTTATCACTTCTGATATCTGAATCAGTGATTCTCTAGGCAACACAATATGGCTTGCAACAATCCAGACAAGAGTAGCAATTAGTCTTGATGGCGCAAACTATAGGATATGGAAATTCAAAATCAAAACACTTCTAAAGGGCGAAGGCATATGGTTGGTGACCGAACTCTCAGAGGTGTAGACTCCAGAGGGAAACCCAAGGAGAGTTAAATGGATCGGAAAGGATGAGCATGCAATGGCGATCATCTTTTCGTCCATCAACGAAGATCTACTCATGCAGATTGAAGACTACGAAAGCAGCCATGCAACATGGGAAAGATTAAAACAGAAGTATGAAGTGAGGACATGCTCGTGGTGTGTTGTCATGAGGATCCTATCGGGAGTCATAACTAACATGTCGGATAGGTAGGATCTTGTTGGGTTGTTTTGGACAATCTTTGAAACTGTGTTTTTCTGACACAGTCGGGACATTCAGTGTGGTACCTGGTCTTGACTAGAAATCAACCATGAAATGGTCGGTTTCACTATAGATGAAACATCTGTTGTTCAATGGCCCCTTGTATAATGGCATAGCCATCTTGTATGGCTAATGGTTCTGGACTTTTAGATAGATATTTAGGATAAGTCAAGGAATGTCCAGAATATGACGGTTGTTCTTCATATTGTTGGGCTGATATGAAGGACAAGCATCAGCAGGATGCATAGCCCGACAGTTTGGGCACCAAATTGGTTTTCGTTTATAAGGTACCTGTGTAGGGTTTGGCTGACCAGGCATACTACTTTGGATAGACTTCAAGGTAGTTTGAAACTCACTGGTGAGTTTCTCCATTTGTAGTTGGTGTTGTTTATTAAGCAACTCCAACTGGGATTTCCAAAGCTGATCTCGGGTGTCCTTGATCGGCTTCGACTCATGGACAGGAGCACATGGTGCTCTCCTTTCTCTGGATTCATCAACATCTGATCCTTCATCTTCCTTTTTGATGGCATCAGACATAGCTAACTTTAGGCTCGTATATTCATCATTAGATTTAAGCTCGCGTCTGATCCATCTTGGAAGGCTGACTAAAAACCAGATGATGAGCATCTGTTCAGAGGGCTGTTCTTGTACTTGACTTTTGAGGCATTTGAAACAGTCGATATAGTCTCGTACACGTTCATCTTTTGCCATTTTGATGTTACTTAATTTGACAAAAGGACTCTCAATCAAGCGAAAAGATTTAAAACGCTTGATAAAGGACTCTTTCAAAATTGACCAGTATGTCTTATCTTCACGATCAAACTCGCAATTCTTGATAGGCGAAAAACACGAAAAAAGTGATATTGTATTTTTGCTCACAATTTTTGACAGTGTTGTTTTACGAGAAAATTGACTGTAGCAAAAAGGCGACAGTGTCGGGTTTTGTAGTGAGAGAAAATTCCCGATACTGTTGTCAAACTCCATGTATTTTTGCAAACTATGTAAAAACACTTGTAATTCTACAAATTGTGTAAAACACGAGAGAATCTGTAGAACTGGATAAACAGTTGGATGAATATTAAAAACTGATTAGTCAATTAGTAGGAAGGAGAATAATGCAACAATCATAGCTTCGAAGTTGCTGGATCTATGCTATAGATTCCATAGCCATGCACAAGATTATGGTGAATTGAGTTTAGCTTTGCAAAGGCGCTATTTCAAGTGCAATGATCAGAGCAAGAAATCAAACAATGCTATCAGTCATATAAAACAATCAAATCTACAAAAACAATCAATCTATGAGTATGAATCAGTCTGAACATAGAGTCCACATACATGATCTAAATTGCTGGAACAATGATGGATTAGTCGTGTTGAACTATAATGTGATTTTCAAAATAGAGACGCATTCTCCCTGGTACAATACTTTGTAATCACAAAGAAGAAGAAAACTGAAATTGCGTTTTGAATGAATTGGTTCAATCACTGATTGTACTGATTTCGCTAATTCAATGATGCTAAGTTGCTTAACATGTATACATGGCTAACTGATTAAAAGAATAGTTAACTCATATTTTAAAAATCAGCATTAAGGCACTATGTGCTTGTAGATGACAACTGATTCAGTTATAAATGTCGATCAAATCAATGACATGGAGCTAGTTGAAGATCATGGACAAGTTGTAAGGTGTCGGACAAGTCGTCGAAGTCGGAGACTTCGGACAAAGTCGATGTCGGGAATGTTGAAGAACACTGTCATCGACTTTCTTTGTAATTCTACAAGCTATCAAGAAACAAGTGTAATTCTATAGATGTCATGACAAATAGCTAATGAATGGATCTAGATTAGCATAAGATAAGGATGGAGAGGACATAAATCCAACAATTAGGATAATGATAGAATCTAAATAGTCTATCTCCTATTGACAAATGTTAATGAAAGTCTTAAGAATAGAAATGATATTAACATATTACCCTAAGAGTCAAAAGAAAAAAGTCTCCAAATAAAATGTAATCTATGCAAATCTAGTTCTATCATGAGAGACTAGGGCTTGGTATGGTTGTGAAAATAGTCTTAAATGTATTGTATATGTTGTGTTACATTGCTATTAGTGTAGCGTGTACTTCAAATCATTGTAAAAATTGATAAGGTAATATTGAAAGCCCAAGACATTTGCAAGTTTTGTGAGTTTCTTTTTTGCCATGAGTCAATACAAAGATAGCAGATGGTATGCTCTCTTTTTTATGCCACTACTTGAATGTTTATGAATAAGAATTGTGGTTTGGCACATAGTTAAAAAATCCCATAATGAAATCTCCAAAAAAAAAAAATTGAATTAGTTAAAAAACAGTTTTAGCCTTGTGCTACAAAAAGAATTTCTTTTTTGACTGAATCACTTGGCATGTCGGTGTGCCAAGTGATTCAGTCAATTTTTTATTTTTTTTACACTTGGGCTCCTTGTGGTCCCTTATAGTGGCCGAACAGACCATAAGAGGCCTTTTTGCGATCCAGCCCACCGCAAGGGGCCACAAGGAGGATCCTTGCGGTCTGTTGCGGTCCCTTGGGCCACAGCAAGGGACCTCAAGGAGCCTGCTTGTAGTCCCCTGTTGTGGTCTGGACTGCAAGAAGGCTCCTTGTGTCCCTTGGGGTGGGATCCTTATGGTCCATTGGGTTGGGTACCCTAAAACCTAAACCGTGAGGTACCATGATTATCCTTCTTGCGGTCCATTGCGGTTGCTCAAGGGACCAAAAGGAGCCTCCTTGCGGTGTGTTGGACCACAAGAAGGGTCCTTGCGGTGCCTTGAGCCACCACAAGGGACCACAAGGAGGCTCCTTGCGGTCTACCCCACCGCAAGGGACTGCAAGAAGGCTCCTTGTGGTTTTCTACGGTGGCTAGACTGCATGTCATACAAGGAGCCTTCTTGGGGTTTCTTGCATTCATATCCCTCTTGGGATTTACTTGGTCATGAGATTGGACTAGCCCTGGCTTTGGCCCCCCCAGAAGTCCCAGTGGCCTACATTTGCTAGTGTGTCATGTGCTATGAAATTTCGCAAGCAAGATACGAAGAAAACTCGCAAAACTCGTAGATGATTTACTCGCAGAATGTAAACAAGTTCTACAAGTATGATAAACTAATTACAACAAATGTTAATAGCTTACAATAGTTCATCACTTATTTCATTACTTCTATGGCTATGCCTTACTTCTTAGATAGGAAGTGCATGTCAAGTACTGTTTCTATATGTGGTAGATACAAGGATTTCAGTATTGACTTAATTTTATTGATTTTAGGCACTTATTTCAATTGATAAAATTTTTGAAAAAAAAATTTAAACTTTTGATAACATTTGTAAAAAACTTCAAATGTCATCTTTGACCATGTATTATTGGAGTCATGATATTTATGATAGCTAGAGTTGGAACAAGAAGTTTTCACTAAAAAATGAAATTGTCAAGGCAAGGCTACATATTTTTAGCCACGGAAAATATGCAGTCAAACTACTTAAGTGGCTTATTGACACTAAAGTGGTAGCAAATTGCACACAAAAAGTGTGCATTTCAAGCACTTTATAAAAAATCTATTTCTCATTAACTATCACAAATGTCATCAAATTCTTTTACAAACATGTTCTTCTTATATGAATTTACTAATCAAAGAAATTGATTCATTGATTTTATTAACGGTGGTGAAGATTAACACTTCTAAATTCCTGATGTATTATGAACTAAACAATCATGTTTTGGTTTTTATGACAATTTTTTTGTTATTGTACTTGCAAATTTTTGATTAGTCTCAAGTTAGTAAGGTCTTATCTAGAAAGCTTATTTTAAAATCCTCGAAAAACAATTTCCTTAATGTTTATTAACTCCTTTTTCTTTTGTGTGCCTTGTACATTTGAGATCATCAACTAGTTGATTAGTTTAGTGTTGCCCATCATAGATATTATAGTTCTCAAGTCTTGTGCACCCATGAATAAGCATAGAGGCTATGGAAAGTTGATAGCTCATTTATAGTTCCATTGATCATAAGTCTCAATTATTTTTTCCATCATGAGTGTCAACCCAAAAGAAAACTCTCTAAATGTGCTAGTTTACATTGTGCACTTGTATTCTTATATGCTTTTACATTTGCAACTTGCAAATTTGCATTTACTTCTTATAAATTATAAATTCGTCATCACCTTGTCATTCTAGACTCATCCTAATGTATCTATAAACTATTTATATAATCAAATTATTTGACAAGAATCATGTCTTGGAAGATTATAGCCAAAACATTGTGCCAATTATACTTTTATGCCACTTGCTATATGATCTATTATAGTATCTAAATTATAAACCATAATGTCAAGTGATACCTAAAATGAATAACACCACACCACATTATACGTGCACTTAGTTCAAAATTAACGTCATCCATGACATAAGATTCATCTCTCTCTCTCTCTCTCTCTCTCTCTCTCTCTCTCTCTCTCTCTCTCTCTCTCTCTCTCTCTCTCTCTCTCTCTCTCTCTCTCTCTCTCTCTCTCTCTCTCTCTCTCTCTCTCTCTCTCTCTCTCTCTCACACACACACACACACACACACACACACACACACACACATTTGGATATATTAAATGAAAGTTGTGTTTCATCAAAGTTTCTAGAAGCCATAACGATCATATGCAGTGCTAATTTGGAAAGATTTGAATATTTTCTTGCGATTATTTTTGGTGAATCAAAACACTTTATAATGTGCAATGAAAAGATAAGCCTTAAATGCAATGACTCCATACAAATCACAACATGTTCTTAACAATTTATTAGTGAAGTTTCTCATCAATAGTTACATTATCCATTTGAGCATACCTTTCTTTAACCATTTATTTAGGTATTGACAAACATGAGATTTTTATGTCAATCAACACACTATTGAAATGTGTTTTTCATATATGAATGGATTTCTTTTTTCATTTGTGAATGTACAACATATGAAAACTCTTTATAACGAACCTTGGATATTTACTATATGCTTTAGAAATTAATCCTTTTGTTCCTTGTGTAGAGGAGATGCACATGGCATTCAATTTTCATAGACTTTAATTAATATGTGATATGATGAAGTCACATGATTGAACCTCACAACTTTGAAGATATAGTTTATAATTGTTGGCTATAGTGTAGTTTTGTAGACATACCATAGTTATGCCAACTCACTGTAAAGTTCCGATGATTAAAGATAGTGGAAATATGCAATTGTGGATGCAAGCATAACATAAAATCTTCATGAGTGAAAATTTGTCATTTGGAAAATAGGGGGTAGTAGAAATTTTGCTTGTTGACCCAATAGAAGTGATCTATGTAACTCTATACTCCTTCAAGGAAGCTAAACAATGTCATCTTGAGTGACTTTTTAGTATGCATGTTCTTTTCATCCTTATAAAATATTGCTACTCATGTAGATTTTCTAATAAGTAGTCATGCAATGACATTTTTTGCAATGACACATATCCATGCAAATGCTGTCACACAAAGCACACATGCACATATGCACATGCTCATGCTCATGCTCACGTGCATGGGCACCTGAGTTCATTTTGTGTGTGTGTGTGTGTGCACGCGCGCACGTGTGCGCGTGCGAGCACAAACACATGCACACGTGTGCCTCTGTGTGTAGAGGTAGATTCATGTAAAAACATTAAAGAAACAAGACTAGCTTTTGGAATTTAAAACCTTAATTTGCACAATGAGCCCCTCAATAAACAAGTACATTAAAAATATCTTGCATGGTTTTTTTTCCTCTCAAAAGGGCAAAACATAGATCAAGAAATTTATACAAAAGTGTGGGATTATTATCCTTATAACCTAACCTTTAATCTATCCCCATTCGTTTATCTAGTTTTTGCATTTTTACTCGCATTATTGCATAGTTTGTAGAAATACATGGGAATGGTTGGTTAATAGTCGGGTTTGACAACGACAAAGACTATCAAAGGGATCAAACTATCAAATGTTAACAGAACATATGACCGCTTGTTTTGAAGCTAACGACTTGCACTAAGAATTGTTCTACTCTCCTTTATGTCTTTATTGTTAGCCCCTGTTGAATTTCGCACATGTGGGAGTATCCTAAAGTGTGATAATGATCTCTTAAGACTTGGTGATTGCACAAAGATCAAGCATAGATTGATAATCAAAATTTATCTCAAAAAACTAAGGAGAAAAAACTAAGGCAAGAGCACTTGATTACATGCATATTTCAATCAAACAAGTACATACACACGTGTGTAGACTTGTACTTGAAAAAATAAGTATGAAAAGTACTTGCTCTCGGGTAGAGAGAGAATCCAACTATCAAGCCTCAAGTAGAGAGAGAATCCATATGACTCAAAACTGTAGAAATCTCAATAACTCTCAAAAACTTAAGTACATAACGAACCTATCCATTCTTCTAATAGGAACTCATGGTAGAGGACGCTCAAACCTTATTGGACCCCTTTTTCTCCTCCTCTAGATGTGATTGGATGAGTGACTTAAGACTCCTCTAATTTTATTGGACCAACTTAATGAAAATATTTCTTTTGATTGGCCTCTTGACCTCATGCCAACACTTAGGAATTGGTCACTCATCAAATCTAATTAGAACACTTGTAGCAAGCCTAACTAGCTCAAGCCACATCACAAATCGCTTTTGGCCTAATCATGGCAATACAAGTGTACTTGCTCGAGTTGCCTCCTAAGACAAAGAGGGCCCTATCACTAACTTACACATAGATGGTAACAAAAAATTTTGCAATACCCCTAAATTCAACGTAGATGACTTTTTTTTTCCATTTTTCACACTCCTAAAAAGTTATCTATTGCATGGATCTTGGAATAAATCCAAGATTGGATCTAAGCTTGATGAAGGAGCTCTTGAGTACTGGCTTTATGAGTAGATTGGCAATGCATGAAGATGTATCAATATTGTCCAGTTGATCTCTCCTCCAATAAACTTTTCTCTCACAAAATGATCTGCAACTTCAATATGTTTGATCCTTGCATGAAAGATAGGATTGTTGGCAAGGGCTTGGGCCGAGATGTTGTCACATTTGATCAAAGATAGGTCTTCCTCCTTGATGCATTTGAGCTCCAATAATAGTCTTTTGATCCAAGGTACCTCCGTTGTTGTGGTAAGGGCCTTATACTAGGCCTCACATGATGAGAGAGAAATAGTATCTTGGTCTTTGGAAAGCCAAGATATGAGATTTTCTCCAAGAAATATAGTGTAAGCACTTGTAGATTATTGATCCATCTTATTGCTAGCAAAATCCGAGTCTGAGTAGCCAAGAATAGATAGATCTTCACTTTTGTAGAGCAATCCATAATCATGAGTTGAAGATATGTACCTCAAGACTCTCTTGTCCGATTTCCAATGATAGATATTGGGATCTTGCATAGATTGACTTAGCTTGTGCACACAAAAGCTCAAATCAGGCCTAGTGATGGTCAACCAAATCGAGGAGCAAATAAGACTCCTAAAAAGGGTGACGTCCTAGAAGGAAGCTTCAAGGGCATAGTCCCTATTCCTTCAATTTTGCATTCACAATCATTTGTAGTGTATATAGACTTCTTGACTCCTTCATACAACTAGCGTTGATTTGGATCTAGCTTGGAAGATAATCACTTGATCAAAGTTGGATTTCCTTCATACATGTCTGAGCACTGAAATCTGTATAGTATTAGATTAGGTCCAATCAATGTAATAATGAGCCTTCTTGATCCAAAAATCTCAAAGATAGTAAGGGAGATGCAATTTACACTCTCTGAATCTTGATTTCAAGAAAATTTTTTGTACACATGACTTGATAGCTGCATAGACATATGTTGTGGGGCTATTTCCTACCCTAGCATCAACCCAAGATCCAAGCACACAAGCATCAAGGAGACGAGGTTAGATGTCATGCGGATCCCATGAGAGCGATAACATATCAAGTTCTAACATGCATTGATGATCCACTATTAACACTAAGATCCATTAACATTACAACCATTAACCCTAAATCCACAATGATGATAACTTACCCTCCTCTCTCTCCCTTTCTCTCTCACAAAAGCATAAGAATTAGCAAATCCAATAATAAATACATCCAACAATTAGCAACCACAAAGAAAGCATGAGAGATGGAGGAAAAGAGATAGAGAGCAAGGACATTCCACATCCATTCCATAAGAGGGCCAATCGGCTTGTATTGAAATGAAGAGAGAACATGTACATTGATTCAAAATTGCATCTTATATAGTAAATTGAGGAGATGGGCATCCCAATTCCTATTGGCTAATTTAAACCTAAGAATTCAAATAGTGGAGGAACCCAACCCATTCATTAATTGGAGGACCCAATTTGAAAATGAATTCTGGTGAGGACCCCTACTTTATTCACTAACTTGACTTCTAGGCCCTGCGACATTAAAAGTCCCACATAATAGGCCCAAAGTCCTTTTACTGGCTTTGTGATTAATCAAATATCTATGTGATCATCCGGTTGGACTTACACACGCAGGGTGCCAACTCCCTCTCACTTATTAGTGAGGGTTAGGATTGCCTTGGGATTCGCAAACCCTTCGACAGTATCCCCCACCAAAATTGGTGGCGGTCCCATGACACCTTGCAAGATTATTTATCTTGGGCTTCTAGAATTTGAGAATGCGATTCCAAGACTTGAGCGGCTACGTTTTCATAATCTTTGATAATTGTCTTTGCCTTGGCCAGCTTCGTCGATGTTGTACGTTTGAATTTATCAAATATGACTTGAAACTCTGCCAATGAGGTCTAGTAGGTTTCAACTTTTTTGAACAAATAGCTGATCTCCTCTGGTGAGACAAGACGATCAGGCATTAGGTTTGCAACTATGCATTTCGTTCAAGGGTGGTTGCATCCAATTCACCTTGAATTCACTCTCGATCAAGCGCAGCCATATCCAATTGCACTTGAAACAGCAACACCTGTTGTTTGGCATCTTGGACGACCTTGTTCACTTGATCTTGTGTCATCATGAGGGTATTGTAAAGAGTTGCCACATAGCCTTCCAAGGTTTCGACTGATTTATGAGCTTTCTTCATCTTTTCTTTGGACTTTCCTTCATGTTGCTTGGCGATCTTTAACTCTCGATTCAGCTAGATCACCTTTTGGTTGATCAAGGTATTCTTCGAGGAAGGAGAGCCACCGACAAGATCTCACTGCTTCAGTGATTTGATTGCATGGACGACCTGAATGGTGTCTGGTGCCTGATCTGATTGATTTTGGTGATGGATCTAAAAGGATGAATACAAAACACTAGTAGGGTCATGGAACTGCAGCGAGGGGTGGTAGTGTAGCTGGCGTTGGTTGCCTAGTGCGACGATGTGACATGGAAGGCGAGTCAGGAATGACGACCTTGCTACATACCCGTCGGCGACTAGATGCTTGTCTTGAAGATTCAGCAGGTGACACATCTTTATAGATAGACATGATTAACTTTGGAACAAATCCATGGCTCTTATTCACCAAGTCAAAAATGGAGATGGTGGACAAAAGAGCGTGAGCAGCAAATAAGGTTCATCCATTGAGCCACCATTCATCCATTGAGCCATCATCTTGTGCTAGGAAGTATCATGATGTCCATTTTGGTTGGAACATCACGATGAATGACATATTGAGGAGACAAAAAAACAAAAAAATTGTGAAACAACAAAAGTAAAATTGAAAAGCTGTTGGATCAAGCTGGTTGTAACTGCTCCATAGTTCAATATCTCTTTGACCTTGTACGGTCCTTCACTTGTAATTTTCAATTTTCCTTTGATCAGTTTCATCTTGTACACTAGTGCTAGATCTCCTTCCTTCAGATATTTTTTGTGTAATCGGCAATCGTGCGATGTCTTGCAGCGAGCTTTCTCTACTGCTAATGCATGAACTGCCATCAATCTGGTTTCAGAGCTTATGTAAAGCCTCGTGACGCATTTGTAAGGATTTTGCATCATCCAACCATTCCGTTGCCTCTATGCGTAAGCATGGTATCAAGAATTCAATTATCATAACTGCATCTTGACCGTAGACAAGCTGAAATGGTGATTGATTCGTACTACCGTTGTAAGCTATTTTCTGAATGCCCATAATGTTGCATGCAGTTTATGTTCCCAATCAAAATGATCTGCTTCCACCATTTTTGTCATAATGTTGTAGAGAATCTTATTGGAAGATTCAGCCTGGCCATTACCCCTCGGATAATACGGAGTACTAAACCGATGAATAACAAAAAAGTCTTCCAATGGACACTTTATCATTTCAATCACAAAGTGTGTTCCGTGATCCCTTATGATCTTTAGAGGACATTCAAACCTAACAATAAAAAAACTTAGTTGTAGATTTTGCATCTGCAACCAAAACTGCTTTTGCTTCAACCTACTTGGTCATATAATCAATTGCAATGATGATGTATCTGGCTTAGATCCTCATGCCACAGGATGAATAGGGCCAACATAGTCAAGGCCCTATTCCTCGAATGGTGCTTGCTATAAAACATGATGCCAAGGTTCATAATTTTGCTTTGTAGAACACCATGCATGTTAACATACATCACATGACTGAATATAATTTTTTGTATTTTTATGAAGTGTAGGCCACCAACATCCTGATTGTAAAAGTTTGTGAACAATGATATCTGTTTAAAAATGTCCTCCGCCCATTCCATCATGGGAAAACATGATTAGTTCAGGTACTTCATGTGGCAAAACACATCTTCTCAAATTATCATCCATTCCTCGCCGATACAATTGTCCCACAATCAATTGATAAGGTTGTGCCTTAAGAATTAATTGCCTCTTTTGTACTTTTGTCAAGGAGTCATTGGGTTGGCCTAGCATCAACAGATATTCAACAATATCGGCTGCCCACTCAGGTACTAGTTAAACATAGAACAACGCAACATCTGGTAGCTCATCATCCACTTCAGTATTAACTGCAGACACAAACTGAGAAAATAGATATTCTAGCCGTAGCTAGTTATTTGTGAGAGAGAACACTTCTCTTGCGTCTACGCAGTGATCTGGAAAAGAGGTAGCACTCCAAAGAATTGTTGTAAACTCAATTTTGATGATATAGACAATTTGTAGTATTCTGCTCTGTCATGTGTATGATCTGTGAATATGTTGGAATGCTTACTACTAGTAGATACTTCGGCTATTTTTCAGTTGATCTGATTCAGCATTATCCGTTGTTAATAAGTTCATCTTTATATCAAATCTACAGTAGCGATCTGGAGCCTGGAAGAGAATAGATCACAGTCTGTAGTAGTAGCTATAGTTGTAGGTTGGCTCTATTCGGCCTTCATCAGGGGAACTAGAGTTGTCCGAGTGACTTCAGACAGAACCGACCTAGTTTTTCTAACAAAAATCTCTTTTAAAATTGTCAAATTCAAACATATAGATCTAAGATCATTTGTACATAACTTGATCCCACACATGTGGAGTCTGTTCCCACATGTGGATGGAATTCATAAATGCATCTTGATTTAGTTAGATTGAATATGCCTTGATTGACTCAAGCATGAACTTATAGAAAGCTAGTCAAGTAGAAAATTGTCACTTGGCACCATTTTATTGATAGATCATGCATTCCCATGTCAATGAGACATGGTTCACATGTGTGAGGCTATTCCCATGTGTGAAAAGATCAGTAGCTTATCATAGTGTCGGAAATAGATTAGATAATCATGGCAGAAGCTTCCTACTTCTAGTGCATGACTACACCTATCAATTTCAAACAAGACAATAGTGCGATAGAAATCACGTTTGAGCTTATAGTAACTAGCTTTGAAATCGCCAGTACTATAGTGATTACGTAGCCAAACAATTAAGCATAAAAAATTATCAGACAAATAATCAGTCGCGAAGGACTACAAAAAATGCATACATTTTGAGACGAAGCTGAACGCAATAAAAGATAGTATTGATTCAGTATAAAAACATAGGCATAGGTTCCCTATTCTATGGCGAATACTGTCTTATGCAGGTCTTGGGGTCCTATCTTCACCTGGTTGTAACCGTTGAAGCCGTTTAAAAAATTGTAGGCTTCGACCCTAGCTACTCTATCAAGGACACTTTTCGTAAAAGGTAAAGGAAAATGATCCTTTTTGGTGACTACATTTAGCGCCTTCAGATTCACACATATTCGCATTTTGCCATTATTCTTGGGTACTATAACTATCGGCAATACCCATTCCGTGTGTTGATTTCATAGATGAAATCTGCATCTAACAATTTCTGCAACTCCTGTTTGATCAGTTCTGTGTAGTTCGGGTTGTAGCGGTAGTAACGACTCACCTTGGGGACTGCTCCATCCAACAAGGGTAGGGTGTGTTGGACTACTGTTGGTGGAATGCCCTTCATACCAATGTAACTCCAGGCCAAACAGTCTTTATACTCCACCAACAATGATCGTAGTCTCTTGAATTGTGTGAGCGTTAACTGCTCTCCCACATGCACTATCTTTTCTTCTTCACCTGGCTCGGCAAGGTTCATTGGCTGTGTTCGCGCAGGTCCCTCGAAGACTTGTTCCACTGGTGCCTAATTTTGATCAGGTTCTCACTGGGCTTGCGACATTATAATTACCACGTCGTCTATTTTATAATTCTTGAAGGTTTCAGGCATCTTGTGAACTGGTGCACGTCGAGATTCCTCCTTCAACATGTTGATCTTAACCCGACTGGTCATCTTTTGGTTCTCCGTCATCTAAGTAGAAGATGACGCTGTATTTGAGTTCATCCTGATTGACTTCAAGAAAGCCAACACCTTCTTTTTGCTCTTTTTTGGCATATTTGTGGATTCGTCCTTGTTGTCTTTCATCGGAACTGGTGTGACAGTCGCCTCGTGGTTGCGAATATCACCATCCACTATAGCTATAGCCTCTTCGGGTAGATCACTCCAACCGATCACCTGGTTGTAGCGTTGCTTCAACTGATTCTTCTTGTTCGCAGGTGCCCTTGGCGGATCTATCCTTGAGACTTTCGCCATAGCAGAATTTTGTGGTTGAGTTGGTTCTTTCTTGATTCCGTAATGATCTGGGCCCATGTGCTATAGGACCTACTCATCAGTCAGTTCAATCTCCTTATTGTAAGTCAAAGCATGTTGCCAGGGAGCTAAATCATCATCCACAGGGTTCTCAATAGGTTTTGCTGATAGCCATGCTATGTTTATCATATTCACCCCAAATGTGATTGGTGTGTCCATAGTGTAACACTTGGGTGAAGATGTAATGGGTTCGGGATCTGATTCATATTGACATGCTCGGCAATCAATAGTTGCTAATTCATCCGTCCATATCACGACATT
Organism: Diphasiastrum complanatum; assembly: GCA_029204225.1. Taxonomy (NCBI): domain Eukaryota; kingdom Viridiplantae; phylum Streptophyta; class Lycopodiopsida; order Lycopodiales; family Lycopodiaceae; genus Diphasiastrum; species Diphasiastrum complanatum. The sequence continues at coordinate 49,102,654 of CM055096.1, forward strand.
TATCTCTGAATCATAGTGACCACCCTTGGCTAGCCTTGGGCGATCAATCGTGTGATCTGTTGAAGATGATCCATCATCAGCCTTGGGTACAATAGGTTTCACTGCCCACGTGATTAGATCAACCTTTACAGCCTGCTCTCTATTCTCAAAGGTGAGTTTCCTCGTACTTCAGTTGTGTACTACTTGCGCAGTCCTCAACCATGGTCTTCCCAGTAACGGATCCACATTGGAATGAGGAAGCCTTAAAGGCTTTCCAAAAGCTTAAGGATGCATTGGTTTCAGCACCAATCTTATGTCTGCCCAATTGGTCCGTTGAGTTTCATGTGCATACGGAAGCATTGAAGTATGTAGTTGGAGCAGTCTTAATCCAGCCAAGAGAACACAAAAAGGATTTTTCAATCCGATTTGCAAGCCGACAACTCAGTGATATAAAAATGAATTATTCAACCATAGAGTGAAAAGCATTGGCAATGATTTATGAGGTTAAGAAGTTTTGGCACTACCTGATGGCCACACATTTTTGCTTTTTATATGGACCATCAACCCTTGCTCTATCTCGTTAACAAAACTTGCAACACAAGGCAAATCACTAATGACTACTTCTGTTGTTGGAGTTTGATTTTCGAATAGTAGTCCGCAAGAGAAAACAACACTACATGGCAGATCATGTGTCATGAATCAAGGAAAAGGAGGTTGCAACCCAACCCGATGATGAGCTGGCCGATGCTGTCTTATTTTACATGGACACAGTACCAGAAGCTGCTGACATTATTGAATATCTAATGCGGGACCAACCATACAAATCACTACCAAAGGCGGATCAGCGGAAATTGATCTTGAAGGATAGACCTTATTAGCTGATTGCCAGCCAATTATACTGAAGAGGACCAGATGAGATTCTTCGACGGTGTATTCTTCCTCATGAGACCACCCAGATCATTTCACTTTCACATGAAGGCATGGGTGGAGGCCATTTTGCATCCGACATTACAGTTCACAAGATCTTGCAATCAGGATGTTGGTGGCCAACGATTCATAAGGATACGGAAGAATACCTGAGGAAGTGCCATGCGTGCCAAAGGGCAAGGAGACCAACAAGATTGAATTACGACCTACTACACCTAGTCTTAGCCCAAGCACCATTCAAAAAGTCGAGATTGGATTACATCGGTCCAATTCACCCTGCAGCAAGGAGTACCCTGGCTCGGTACATAATCGTAGCCACGGATTATCTCACCAAGTGGGTCGAAGCCAAGGCAATAAGAGTAGCTGATGCTAGGACAACTGCCAAGTTCCTCTATGAGAATATCATTGTGTGCTTTGGATGCCCGGTGGAGATAGTCAGTGATCGAGGTAGTCATTTCATCAATGAGACCATCAAGATCCTCTTGGAGGAATTATTCGTGATCCATAGAACCAGTACGCCTTATTATCCTCGCGGTAATGGGCAAGTAGAATCATCCAATAAGATCTTGTGTAGCGTGCTCACGAAAACAGTTGAAGCTAGTAGATCAGATTGGGAACACAAGTTGCATGCTACTTTCTGGGCATTCCGGATAGTATATAAGTGAAACACTGATCAAACACCCTTCCAATTGGTATATGGTCAGGATGCGGTAATTTCAATAGAGTTTCTAGTCCCTTCGTTAAGGATTTCCACAATGCAACGTCTTAATGAATCCAAATCTCTACAATTACACCACAAAGCTCTACATAAGCTTTGTGAAACACGATTACTAGCTGTGCATGCACTGGCAGCTGAAAAGAAAAGACGCAAAGCATGGAACAATTGTAGGTTACAAAAGAATGATCTTCATTCTGGAGATCTAGTCCTGATGTATAAAACCAAGGCGATCAAGAAAAATTAAAGTTCACAGATGAAGGTCCTTATCGGATCAAAGAAATTCTTAATCGTGGAGCTGTGAATCTGGAGAAGCTAGATGGGACACCATTCGACACACCCATCAACGGTAGCCGGTTGCACAAGTATTGGCCACCACAGTAAGACAGATCCAGGTAGGAAGATCGAGCCATATCAAGCTAGATACATCAAGATTCAGCAGATCTGGCAAGATTGGGAAAAATCCATCAAGATCCATGGGAAGTCCAGATCCAGGTAGGATCGAAAGTGAAGCAGATCATCAGATTACGCCAATAAGCCCCCAATTTGCAGATCAAAGACCTTGATCTCAATAACTATGGCAAACTAAGTGCAAATTTCACCCAAAAATGATGAAGCTACTACCAAATATCTATCAAAACTTCTAGAGAGCTACAAGTCAGATCTAACATGGATGAAGCAGATTACCAATTGGAAAAGTTAAAAATCAGAGAATCTCAAGATCTCATCAAAAAAAAAACTCTAAAAGAGCACTTTTTTCATGATTTTTGGAGATCCCCTTGGGAGATAGCTCTTGAAACTTGGACAGTCACTAGATCTTACCTAGATGCATCTATGAAAATCTTTGTGAAAGTTCTTGATGGTGAAAACATCATTTTTGAGTGTATGCGAGGGTTCCCAGAAGCTGAATCTTCAGAACCTTCGCAGAGCATCAAGATCATCATTCTAACCTTCACAAGGGGCATAAATGGAATCAGAGCAACCTACATGGTCTGATCTTGAAAATCCATCCACAGAAACATGTTGTGCAATGTTTACAATTTCTACTAGTTTAATGTTGCATTCATTTTTAAATGTACATTCACAATTGTAACATGGGATGTTCTTCTTTGTATCTACTTGATTGTGAGGTCCTCAAAAAAAATTTGATCGCTTAGTTGATTTTCACATTCTTTTCATTTGTTGAGGTCAATTTGAGGCATTGTCTCCTCCTTTTGATTTTCACTACCTCTATCCCTTGGTGAATTGGACCATGTGACAATTTGATCATTCGTCTTTGAATTTTTGGAGTAAATTTTTTCTTCTCATCATATCTTGTTGGAGTATAATGTTGAAAAACTCTTGAAATGTGGGCTCCTTTTCGTGGACCATAATTGTGGATACAAGATACTTGTAATATGGTAGTTGAGCATTCATCATGGTGCTCATTATTTCCATGTCTAAAATCATAATGCTCCCAATTTGTCACAAAGATCCTTAATTCTTGTAGAAACTGGGTGATCATCCATCTGAATTTTGGGCAAATTTTGCTTCAAAGATAAAATTTGATCAGTGTTGGCATATGCTACATTGCTTGCAAAATTTCCATGCTTCACTTCAAGTAAATTCCAAAGAAATGTGAGAGATATAGTGGTCATGAATTCTCATGTTGATCATGCCAAGTGGCACAAAGATCTTCAAGCTCTTTTTCATATATGCCTCACTTTTGTGTTGCATTATGTCCAATGTTAGATGTCTCTCTTCTAGTAATCATTTATGCATGTTTCTTCATGAGAAAGCTTTCTTCAAATCGAATTATTCTTTCCAGCCAATTTTCTTGTTTCTAGCAAGAAAAATTTGTCAAATCTATTTCTAACATTGCACAAAAGATTGAGCGCTTCACTTGTTTGAGTCATTTAAATCTCATGAACAAATTCAATGGTATGACAATTCAAAAATCAAATTCCCTTTGTACTTTTTAAGGATTGGTGCTAGAACACAAGTCCCTACTCACTTTAAAAATTTGTGTCTTCTCCATAGCTCCAATTCTAGAGATTTTTTAATCAGATTTTATGGGAAACTATGTAAAATGCCTATGACCAATAAATTAATTTTGATAACATTCTCCACACCGAATTGTCACTTTGTTGGCATTTGTTTGGTCAAAATGTTATAATGGACACCTACTTAAATCTTGGAATAATTTTTAGAGACTTTGTGTTAAAAATAGACTATCGTTTTAGTTTGAAAATTTTAAGTCATTGAAGGATGAGTCTGTCTTCCAATGCTCCTCAATTCTTTTCGGTTTTCTTTCAACTTTAAAAAAATTGGAGGGCTTCACACCATTGAGTTATAATATTGCAGATGGATTTGAGCCTTCAATCTGCAAAATCTTTGATCCTATGACTTCAAGACATTTGGGAAAAGAACTAGACTCACAAATTTAGGTACATCCCTAAAAGTTAAAGGTTGTAGTTCCATAAAGGACATGCCTTATAGTTTCAAAAGGGTGACCCGTATTCATTAGGAAAAATGTTTCTTAAAACTAAGAAAGTGTACACTATGGACACTATGCCCCACATCATTAAGTGTCCTAAGGCCAAAGAAGTATAGCCCTTATAATCTAATGGCCATGGAACCCTTAAGTTTAAGACATAGTTGATATCCTAAGACCATTAGAGGTGCTTAACATTGCTGCATTTGTCGGAAGTTGTTTGATAAGAGAAGATTGTCTAAAGGGCAATTATCTTTACCAATGGTCTACAAAGTGTATGTGGCAAGGATTTGCTGATTGAATGATTATAATGTTTAGGTTGTTAGTTCCATGCTTAAGATTTCATTGGGGAGTTGATAAGGGATGTTGCCCAGAGAGATAGCTATCCACCATATACTAAACTAAACTATCCCACTACATCAGTGATATTACCATGTTGATAGACAAGGTGGGTAGCCTCATGCAAGCACTGATCCCACCATTGGGGTGGTAGGGGGCCATGCACTTATCCAACCCCACTCTCCATTTTCCTTAGATACGTGACAACTAATGGGATGAACATCGCATTCAAGTTTGATGAACACCTTGTGCCTCAAGATGTTAAATCTCCTAGTTGGGACTATGGAAACTCTTGCGATATCAACTACTCGAAACAGACCACATAGATGTGCATTTGTAGTCCAACAATTTAAATAATTGCCTTCCAAGCAATAGATCTAAATTCACTAAATAGGAGCCTATCAAGATTGAATGTGTTATTAATAAGGCATGTCCATAATGAGGCCAATTTGACCATCTGTGGCATCCAACAAACCCAACATCAACTATCATGGAGGGTTTTTACTTATGGTTAACCATGCAATTTCTCTCTTGGCCATGGGAACTCCTAGTTATGGACCCACCCAAAGAAAAAGTATACCCTATTAATTTAAGGTCATCTCAAATTAGAGACGGGGAATGATCTTACATTGGTTGATTTTTTTATGTACCATAATGGTATGCCCTTAAGTGACATCCTCGCAAGGTGTCATCATTTTTCTATAGCTAGGGCGTGAAGTGCTAGGAAGCGAGTTTCATGAAGTTGAAGAAGGTTTTCCAATCTCCTCTTGGTTGATTCCTCTATACTAAGCCATTCAGCGATGGCAACTCTTAGACTTGGAACAACAAACTCAGTAGGCATTACAGCTTCCTATCCATACACCATCTAAAATGGGATTTGTCCAGTACTCACTTTGAATGTGATTTTGAAAGCCCATAGAGCTGCATGAAGCTTGTGTTCCCAATCAGATCGTGAAGCTTCAACCATCTTCGTGATAATCTTGTAGAGGATCTTGTTTGATGATTCTGCCTGTCCATTACAACATGGACAATAGGGGGTACTCTTCCTATGGACAACCATATAAGAGGACAACAAGAAAGTGATAGTCTTGTTTAGGAAATGCCTTTTGCGATCACTCATGAGTTCTAATGGACACCCAAAATAGACTAAGACATTCTCGTATAGGAATTTGGCAGTAGAGTTGGCATCAGCCTTTCTTATTGCCTTGGCTTCCACCCATTTGGTCAAGTAGTCAGTGGCTACAATGATATATCAAGCTTGCGAGCCATGGGCTGTTGGACGAATAGGGCCGACATAGTCAATGCCTCACTTCTCAAATGGCATCTCAACCAAAATAGGTCATAACGGCATTCTATCCTTTCCCTGGGTTCAATTGAACCATTGGCAAATGTCACACCTTTTGACCTGATAGTGAACATCTCTGAACATCGTGGGCCACCACATGTCGTGTTGAAGCACTTTTCTATTGGTAGCTTCAGCAGCGAAATGCCCTCTTCCTATTCCTTCATGGGCGATGCTCACCACTTGGGATGCGATACAGCTGTCCTGCTATCAATGTGAAAGGGGTAGATTTAATGATTAAACTATGTCGTTCTACTTTGCTCATCTCAGGGGGAGGACATTTCGATATAAGGTATCCCACAATATCGGCAGCCCACTCAGGGATGGCGTTGACATGAAATAGTATGGCGTTAGGGATTTCATCATCGACCCCTCTAATCTTGGGAACATTTTGGATCCTTGAGAGGTGATCGGCCAGATAGAGTTGTTTCCCTTTGTGAATGTCGATTTTCAAGTTGAACTCATGAAGAAACAACAGCAAACTGGTGATGCTTCCGGTTGTGCAGGGTCTATTTACTAGATACAATAGGGCTTGGTGATCTACGAGGAAGACAAAGGGGCTGGCTAGCAGGTAATGGCAGAATTTCTTTACACTGTATACCATGGCTAGCGCTTCACACTCGGTGGTTGTATAGCTCATCTCTATCGAAATCAACTGCCTACTAGCAAAGTAGATAGGGTAATCCTTCTTGTACTCCCCGGTTGCATCAGAGCACTCCCTATTGCGTAATTAGAGACGTCTATGTGGACGTGAAGTTCTATGGTCCAAATAGGAGGTCAAAGGATTGGTGCGATAACTAAGGCCTTCTTGAGTTTGTGTAAAGCCTAAGTGGCTTCGGCTATCCATTTGTGCTGATCCTCTGGGGCTATCTACACCTGGTTCTAGCCACTAAACCTATCTAGAAAACTATAGGCTTCTGCTCCAGCCATTCCTTTTTAACACATTTTCCGTAAATGGTAAGAAAAAATGGTTCTTGTTGGTTATAGCATTCAGCTTCTTGTAGTTCACACCACAGATTCTAAGTTTTCCATTTTTCTTAGGTACTACCACGATAGGTGACACCCAATCAGTGTGTTTCATCTCGTAGATGAATCCTATATCTAGACGCTTTTTCAATTCTTCTTGGATTAGCTGAACGTAGTGTGGATTGGACCTATAAGGCCTGCTAACTATGGGTTTTGCACCATCAACCAGTGGAATGGTTTGGACCACTATGTCTGGTGATATGCCTTTTAGCTCAATGTACTTCCAAGCAAGATAGTCATGGTATTTGCTGAGAATTGCCTTGAGATCTTCAGTTCCTCTCCCTCTATATCTTCTCCTATTGATACCATATGACTTTCTTCTCCCTTCTCAGCCAGATCTATCTCTTTCGTGCGAGCATGGCCTTCATACACGTTGGCTCCTTGGGAGGTTTCTTCTAAAGGGTTCTCTCTTTGCCCTAGGCATACCCACTACCACTACATCCATCCCGTAATCCTTAAAATATTGTGGCACATCATGCGCAGGTTTGGGTTCTTTTATGGTGTCTTCTTGGATCTTATCTTGTAGTTCCTAGTTGGTGATCAACTCAGTCTTGCTTCCTCTTTTATCACTCTTAGCCTTCCACTCAACAGTTTTTGCCTTATATAGGGGTTTACATTCACGGAGCGGGCTGGTGGGTGGCTGGTTGTTGATACCTAATCTTTTCAGAGCACGGTCAAGTTTTCTGACACTGTTAGCAGATTTCAGAGAATCCTCAGATGCCGAGCCAAGCTGAAGACACAAGTTATCTCTCACCCATGACTGAGGAGGTCTCAGAAGGAAGAGAGCAGAAGAAGTTGAGAGCCGAGGAAATACTAGCTAGGAAGATAGTGATTAACTAAGTGAGCCTACATGGTGTATCCCAAAAAAGGAATGACCATGTAGGAGCTAGTAACATTTCCTTGAATAATTGTAATAAATGTAGGCCCCTCTTAAAATAGTAAGAGTGAGCCACCTTTTGATGGTGACCTCTAGTGGAAGGGCAAATTTCACATGTAATTTCTAGTTTGGTGGAATTGCCACTTGGGCTCCACATGGGCAGCCTTCTTGCTTATTTAAGGGCCCCCCTCTCCTTTGATTGTATTTCAAGTTCTCTTGAGCTAATAAAGAGGATCCTCCACGAGTTCTTGAATAACACTAAGCTCCTTATTCCTAGCAATGCTCTTGAGTGAGGTTTCTATAAGCATGCTTGACTCCCTTACATTGTGGATTAACTAGGATCTTGTTTCTTTGTTTCTTACTTAGTTGTGGATTAGGATTCAGTTCTTGTTGTGGATTAAAGTAGGATTCATCATTCAAGTAAACTAGATAGGCTGGTTTGTGGCATAGATCGTGCACATTTCCGTACAATCCAGTTCTTGATTGTTCTTGAGTAATCTAAGCATCAAGTGATGAGTGTTTCTTGATTCTTAGATTGTTAAAATGCTGCTAGGAATCTTGTTTTTAGTAGCTAATCTAGTTCTTTGTTGTTCTTTGATTCAATAGTTAGTGTAGGTTTGCTCCCTACTCTGAAACACTGATCCTCTTGAGCTGTAGATGGTTACATGGCTAGTGTATGCATGTAGCTGAGTATCAAACTCGTTCTCCCATTGACAGGCTGGGAAATACATTGAAACTGAGAAACGCTTCTGTTGTTGACTGTTCTAACAAGAAGATATTCCATAACGAACTAAAATGTCAGAAGCAATAAAAAAAAGAAAAGAGACAAAAAACCGTATTCACAAATTCAGTGAATCTATGAACATTTGGCGCCGTTCCATAGCTCCATGGACATTACACAGCTCAAACCATTCTGATCTGTGCTCCACAAGCATTGCTCTCTACACTTCCACGCTTTCATATCAGAGCACACCATTTTCAAACCGGCTTACCGCGAACCGCACTCCTCAACAGACGCTTCATGATCCATTCTCAGCTAAGCGACGGTTCCATCTCAACTAGCACCAGAGCCATCTCTCACACCTCAACCGATACGCTACAATCCTATCTCAACCGACGGCCTTCAGACTTATCTCAACTGACGGCCATCAGTATAATCTCAACCGAAGCCCATCAGTTAGATCTCAATCGACGCCCATCTCTCGGATCTCAACTAACAACCTTCAATCCTATCTCAACCGACGGCCTTCAGACTTATCTCAAACGACGTCCATCAATCCAATCTCAACCGAAGCCCATCAGTTAGATCTCAACCGACGCCCATCTCTCGGATCTCAACCGACAACCTTCAATCCTATCTCAATCGATGGCCTTTAGACTTATCTCAATTGACGGCCATCAATATAATCTCAAACGAAGCCCATCAATTAGATCTCAACTGACACCCATCTCTCAGATCTCAACCGACGGCCTTCAATCCTATCTCAACCGATGGCCTTCAGACTTATCTCAACCGACGGCCATCAATCCAATCCATCCGCAGCCCATCAATTAGATCTCAACCGATGCCAATATCTCGGATCTCAATTGACGGCCTTCAATCCTATCTCAACTGATGGCCTTCAGACTTATCTCAACCGACAGCCATCAGTATAATCTCAGCCGAAGCCCATCAGTTAGATCTCGATCGACGCCCATCTCTCAGATCTCAACCGACAACCTTCAGTCCAATCGACGCCCATCAGTCAGATCTCAACCGACGGCCTCAATCATATCTCAACTGACGGCCTCAGACAACTGTCAATAGACGGCCTACTTCCATCCACCCAGATCCACACTAGCCCCTAGACAGTTCCACTGACGATCAGACCGGATACGCACAGCCTATTCCAAAACCACAACCTGCATTAACGATCTATCCGACAATTTATCTCTCTATTGCACTACTGAAAATGAGATCACATTCAACGCAAATGACCGCATTAATCTGTAGTGACCTCCTTGCACAGTGAAACTGTATCCAACAGCAGCAGACCACAATATTACGGTCTCCGGCTCCTTTATCACATCCAACCGCCATCGACAACCAACAACAACCGTCCTTGACCGCCATCCACCGTCACAGACTACCATAACCGCAATATTATGGCCTAGACCACTTCACCACCTTCAGCTCGAACAACCACCAATGATAGCCATCACCCACCACGATTGTAGCCACCCGCAAACAACTGTCATCGACCTCCATCAACCGTTTCTAACCATTTTTGACCGCCACACTAGCCATCTGGGCCTACTACGAATACATAGCACCGTCACAAGCCTGCAGCAGACCGCAATATTATGGACTGCAACTCCTTCATCATCATTAACAACCCATAAACAACCGTCACAGCCGTAATCCTCCACCATAAACGACCACCAACGACTGCCGACAACCATTAACAGATCGTAAACTACTCGCCACAACCTCCACAACCATAACAACTCGAAACAGATTGCCACAACCACATCTTACGGCCTACCACAACCGTCCTTGACCGCAATCCACCGCCATATTATAGCCTACGACTCCTACGACCTTCAACAACTGCCATCACCCGCACACAACCGTCATAGCCCGCAATAGACCGCAACAGACCGCAATAGACCTCAATCGACAACCACAGACCACAACAACCTGTAAAAATTACAGCAAATAAGGATCCTAAAACACTTGAAATGATGAGGGAAACAATAGATTATGATTTTATAAGATTAGCACAAGTTGAACCATCAAAATCCATCAAAAATCTATTCTTGGACCTCACTAAATGGCCCAAATCCTTGAAAAAGGCTGCACACGTGTGAAAGTACGGCCTCCCACAGTCTGAGTACTGTACACCAGACCTACATTCAATCCTATAATCATTACTAATCACAAGTACTCAAACAATTATGAACATAGAGAGCAATTGCACCATTATGAGAGAAAAATCATGAAATTGCTTGATTGATTTTGGTGAGATATCATCACCTATATATACATGATCCATCACGGTTTTGGGCAGGTATGAGTAGCCCTAAACCTATCCCTAATGCTAATTTTGGTGGATCTTTCATCCCTACCAAGTTAGGGTTGGAATCTTGGAGATCCCTCAACAATGCAAAAATTACCAAAAATAGCTCCTATTTTTTCTCCCTTGTATCTAAGCATAATTTGGACTCATTCCAAAGGTTCTAACACTTAGGTATACTTGAGAACATCCTTATTAATGGAATCCTATGCTATTTGGCACGTGTGACAATCCACATCATGACCATCTAACTATTTACAAGTCATATGACCAAAACTAGTCAAGCTAGAATTGTGAATTTTTAACACTCCTCGTCACTATCTAGCTTGGTTCAATCATTGCTTTACTAATCACTCCAAGTGATGATCTGAACTTCATAAAAGGTGTCTTTTTAAGTGGTTTAGTAAGTAGATCAGCTACACATTCATTGCTTGGAACATGCTCCAAAGCAATCTCTGGGCTTGCACCATTTCTCTCACAAAGTCTTGGCATATCTCAATGTGCTTAGATCTTGCATGGAAGATTGGGTTAGATGCAAGGTGTTGGGCTGATATATTGTCATTGTAGATGATTGGTGCCTCCTCTGAATCCATGATCTTTAGTTCCACCAATAATCTCTTGATCCAAAGTACCTCCTTTGTAGTGGTTGTCAAAGCTTTGTACTCGGCCTCGGTTGAAGATAGAGATATAGTTTCTTGCTTTTTTGAAAGCCATGAAACCACACCTTCTCCTATGAAAGTTGAATAGGCACTTGTTGATTTCCTATCCCTCTTGTCCCCTGCAAAATCTGAATCACTAAATGCATGAAGGTTAATCACATCTCCTCTATATAGAATCCCAAAATCCAATGTACCCGAGATGCATCTTAGAATCCTCTTAGCCTTTTTCCAATGGATATTCAATGGCTTTTGCATGGATTGGCTCAACCTACATACACTAAAGCTAAGATCTGGTCTAGTTATAGTGATCCACATTAAGGAACCTATAAGTTGCCTAAACAAAGTGATGTCCATGAAGGATCTTTCATCATCTTCATTTGGCACTTTTACATCTTGCTCCATTGGTGTGTCAACACTTTTGCATACTTCCATCTTAAACTTCTTCAAAAGACTTTGAGCATAGTTTACTTGACTTATAAAGATAAAATCAGGCCCTCTAAGTACTTCTATGCCTAATATGAAGTGAAGACACCCTAGATCTACCATCTTGAACTCTAAGGATAGATCTATCTTGATTTTTTCAATACCATCAACACTATTTCCACTAATGATGATGTCATCTACATAAATGAGTAAAAGTACAATACCAACATCATCAAACTTAATGTAAATAGTGGGATCATATTCACTTTGAACAAAAGAAAGTGAAATAAGATAGCAATGTAATCTTGAATTCCAAGATCTCGAGGCTTGCTTCAAGCCATAGATGCCTCTTTGGAGATGGCATACTTTGTTCTCCATTCCATGCTTGATGAACCCTTGTGGCTGCTCCATATAGATATCCTCTTCCAAAAAACCATTCAAGAAAGCATTAGAGACATCCATTTGACATAGAATCCATCCAAAATGTGATGCAAGTGCAATGATTAGCCTTATTGTGACCATCTTGGCCATGGGTGCAAAAGTTTCCTCATAGTCTATCCCTCTCTCTTGAGCATAACCTTTTGCAACTAATCTTGCTTTATGTTTGTTAACACTCCCATTTGCATTCAACTTAAGCTTGAAGACCCACTTGCATCCTAATACATTCCTTTGAAGTCTCTCAACAAGCAACCAAGTTTCATTCTCAATCAAGGCATCATACTCATCCAACATAGCTTTATACCATTATTTGGAGTTCAATGCATCTTCAACATTAGATGGTTCTTCAAAACTAGATAAAGCATAAGAAGTGGATGAGATACCCTCAACTTGCTGTCCTTTGCCTTGATATGTGAGCCTTGATGGCTCCACTTTTGCCCTTGAAGATCTCCTTGGTGTGATAGGTGGGTTTGGTGCTTGCTCCTCCATGAGCTCCTCCTCAAAACCAAGATCTTGCTCCTCGGCCATCTTCTTCTTGATTGTTGGAGCTCTTGAGCCTTATTCAAGCATATGCATATGATGTTCATCAAAGATGACATCCCTTGAAACAACAAATTTGTTCAAGGATGGGAGATAGACTTTGTAGCCCTTGCTTGAGCTTGCATATCCAAGCATGATCCCTCTTGTGGAAGATGGATCCTCCTTGGTTCTTGTTTCCAATGGCACATGCACATAACATATACACCCAAAAACTTTCAAGTGATTAAGATTGGGTTTCTTTCCATACAACATCTCATAAGGAGTTTTGCCTTCAATTGCTTTGCAAGACACCCTATTCATCAAGTAGTTTGCACATACAAGAGACTCACCCCAAAAGGATTTGGGCAAACAAGAATCTAATCTTAAAGCCTTAGAACATTCACATAATGTTCTATTCCTTCTTTCAGCAACTCCATTTTGTTGAGGAGTGTAAGGACAAGAAGTCTCTTTCTTGATCCCTTCCTCCTCACAAAAGGCCTTGAACTCATTGGAGATGAATTCTCCACCATTGTCACTTCTAAGAATCTTAATGCTATGATTATGATGCTTTTCCACAAACAACTTGAACTTTACAAAAGTATCAAATACTTGAGACTTGAAGAAAAGTAAGAACACCCAACAATATCTTGAGTAGTCATCAATGAAGGTTAAAAACATGGATGAACCGCCATTAGATTTGGTGCTAGCAATGTGCACATCCGAGTGTATGAGTTCACGAGAATGAGATGACTTTGTGATGGAGTTAGGAAACACCTTCTTATGTGCCTTGGATAAGGCACAAGCTTCACAAACCTTGTCTTCCTTCCCAATAGACCTTGGTAGGCCTAAAGCATACTCCTCCTTGATCATAGCCTGCATGGAACCCTAGTTGACATGTCCAAGTCTTTTGTGCAATAAAGTAAAGGTAGATATCTTGCTCTTCTCGGCCAACATGACAACATTAGTATCCACAAATGCATCCAGCTTATAAAGTTTGCCAAGTCTAGTGCCCTTAGCCACTATCTTACCCTTCTTCTTGATGAAACATTCATTTGAAGCAAAGTCAACATTGAAACCATTGTCTACCATTTGGCCAACACTTAGTAGATTCTTTGTTATTGTAGGAATGTACAAAACACCTTCTATGTTGATCTTTTTGGAAGATCCTAAGCAAAGGGGAATGCTACCAACTCCTTCAATCTTACAAGCTTCATCATTTTCTGTATAGATAGACTGTATAGGTCCATCATAAGATGAGAGAAGAGAAAAACTCCCTTTTACTAGTCATGTGTGAACTAGCACCCGAGTCAATCCACCAAGGATCTTCTCCTTTGAAGCTTGTTGAAAAAAATATGGACATCATGAGAGAGTCCTCATGTGAACTCTCCTCCTCCTCCTCTTTGCTCATGTTGGCTTGGCTTTGATCTTGCTTCCTCTTGAAGCATTCCGAGGCATAATGCCCCATCTTGCTACAATAGTAGCACTTCACCTTTGATTTGTCCTCCTTGACTTTGGTGGTTGATGGAGATGTCTTTGGGGGTCCTTCTTGATCCTCAAGCTTTGTAGACTTCTTGAATGTTGATCCTTTGCCTTTGGACTTGCCTTTGCCTTTGGTGAAGAGAGCTTGGTCATCTCCACCTTGGATGGAAAGCCTATCCATCCTCTCTTGCATTTGGCTCCTTCTTGATTCCTCGGCCATGAGTGTGCCTTGGAGTTCTTCAAGTTTGGGTAGCTTACCCATAATTGCATATCCCTGAACCAAATTGTCAAATTCAAAGCTTAGTCCATTCAATATGAGTTGAACAAGATCTTCATCCTTGATAGGGTCACCTATAAAGGCTAGCTCTTTGTTCAATTCCTTTACTCTTAGGACAAAAGTATGTGCACTCTCTCCTTTCTTTTGATAGCTTCTATAGATTTGATTCTTCAAAGCTAACATTCTAGTTTGGTTCTTGGATTCATAGACCTTTTGCAAAGTCTCCCAAGCATCTTGAGCTGAAGTGAAATCTCCTACCTCTCTTAAGAGTTCATTTGCAACATTCATTTTTATGCAATGTAGTGCAACATTGCACCTCTTGATGTATTTGGCTTTTTCTTGAGGATGAATAGGTTCACCCTCCTTACCATTTACAATTTCCATCAGATCTTGCATGATCATGATAGATTCCATTCTAACTTTCCATATGGAATAGTTAGTTTTGTTGAGCCTTTCATTAGTATCCAAAAGATATGCATTTATAGATGCCATCTAGTCTCCTAATCAAGGACTTGACACAAATGAAGGTTACTTCTATTGATTTGATTGAAGGTCTACCTTATCCCACTTCTCAGGGACCTGAAAAGATCAGTAATAGACTTCCTATAAAGATCTAAGAATGATCTCTAACAAAATCAAATCATAGAATACTAGAAACAATGCACTTGCTTGATTGAAGTAGACAATACTAGTAGAATTGCCCCTCTTTCTATAAAGAACATTAAAGCTTCCAAATGATCTGATCAAGAGTGAATTTCAGCAACCTAATATACTTCCAAAATCACTTGTAAAAGATCTAAATGGAACTTAATGAGGATGCAACACAATCTACTATCCAATCACAAGCAAAAAATGATCAAAATTGATGAAAAATTGATCTAATTTGGTGCATAAGTCAAGCAATGGTTGGACTGAACCTAAATCACTTTAGGAGGTGTCTACTACACCTTAGAACAGCCTTGAAGAGTCCCCAAAACTCTGATCTTCCCTCTCCTTTAATGCTAGAAAGCCTCCTCTATGAAATCACCTCCAAAACTTGCTTAGAAATCAATGCTTGGAGCAAGCAAAACTTGCTATCTTGGTAATGTGAATTGAATTCAACTTTGCCTCTGGTTTTAGACACCTAAACACCTGCAAATAAAGTCACACAACACCAATCTCCAATGTATTTGACTCACTTTGAGCTCTAGAATCAATACTAGATGCTAAGATCCAATCTACACAAGATTTAGATCAAAAATTGTGATCAAATTGAATGAAAACCAAGGATTTAGCTCATTTCAGTCTTTATGCTCTGATACCATGTAAAAATTACAGCAAATAAGGATCCTAAAACACTTTAAATGATGAGGGAAACAATAGATTATGATTTCATAAGATTAGCACAAGTTGAACCATCAAAATCCATCAAAAATCTATGCTTGAACCTCACTATATGGCCCAAATCCTTGAAAAAGGCTTCACACGTGTGAAAGTATGGCCTCCCACAGTCTGAGTACTGTACACCAGACCTACATTCAATCCGATAATCATTACTAATCACAAGTACTCAAACAATTATGAACATAGAGAGCAATTGCACCATTATGAGAGAAAAAACATGAAATTGCTTGATTGATTTTGGTGAGATATCATCACCTATATATACATGATCCATCACGGTTTTGGGCAGGTATGAGTAGCCCTAAACCTATCCCTAATGCTAATTTTGGTGGATCTTTCATCCCTACCAAGTTAGGGTTGGAATCTTGGAGATCCCTCAACAATGCAAAAATTACCAAAAATAGCTCCTATCTCCCTTGTATCTAAGCATAATTTGGACTCATTCCAAAGGTTCTAACACTTAGGTCTACTTGAGAACATCCTTATGAATGGAATCCTATGCTATTTGGCACGTGTGACAAGCCACATCATGACCATCTAACTATTTACAAGTCATATGACCAAAACTAGTCAAGCTAGAATTGTGAATTTTTAACACAACCACATTCCGACAACCATATCCACCATAACCAGAGTGCACGAGCTTATTTCCACAATCCTACGACACTCTACGAGCTGTCATGGATCGCCCTTACGATCCGAATACTACAGAGGACTATCCACCAGAGATGGTCTCCCCATCCACTGAACATGCTCGATTTAACAGGTATTCCTGGATGAAATCCCAAGTCCAAGAGCCATCCACAAACCCATTCGATAGATGGTAACCTATGCGTTATAAAACTCCATACGAGCGACCACAATTTCATGCTGCCCAATCCTCACATGCACGAGCTCACTTAAACGGAGCTTTCACAAATAATGGACCACGTATTGAAAAAAGGACTCCAAAGCTAGACTTACCTAAGTACGATGGTAACATTGATCCTCAAAGATTTTTCCAAGTCTTTGAGAATGCTTGTGACATCTATGGTGAGACATAACCAGAGGCCATGGTCCAGCTCTTCTCGATGACCATGATCGATCATGCACGAGAGTGGTTTTTTAACCTTGATCGTGAAGATAAACGTGGCTGTTACTCTTGAAAGAGGCCTTCATCAAATGGTCCAAGCCTTTTCGCTTGATAGAAAGTCCTTTTGTCAAACTAAGTAATATCAAAATGACAAAAGACGAAAAAGTATGTGACTACATTGAACGATTTAAACGCCTAAAAAGTCAGGTACAAGAGCAACCTACTAAGTCCATGCTCATCATTTGGTTCCTCGTTGGACTCCCATGATGGATATGACGTGAACTTCGTTCCAATGATGAATATACATCATTGAAACAAGCCATGTCCGATGCCATTCGGGAAGAAGACGAGGGCTCAGATGTGGATGAACCATGTGAACGGAGAGCACATCATGCCGTCCAAGAAGCTCGACCAAACGATGACACACGAGAACAGTTATGGAAAACACAGATGAAGTTGCTTAATCAGCAACACCAACAACAGATGGAGAAACTCACAAAAGAGTTTCAAAAAACTCTTAAGTCTATCCAAAGTTCAATGCCAGGTCAGTTATCCACTGGCCAAATCCACCATAGACGAGAGAACACGTGGTGCCCTCACTGCCGAGGTACACACACTGGCAATGAGTGCCCTTCATACTAAACGGTCCCAGATACCTCCCTGATCAAATGTGAAATCTGCGACTTTATGGGACATACCTCCCTTTATTGCTATTATAACCCGACGAATCAGCCTCACAACCAGTCAGGAGGACATTATCAACCTCCTCGACAACCATTTGTTTCACAGCAACAACACATGTCCTGTCCAGCATGAAAACAACCAGATCCATATACAAGAGTTGCCCAGACAACCTAGACATGAACCTCAACCACAGCTGGCACTCTTAGGACCACCACCACGAGGACAACAAGATAGAGGAGCACAAAAACATAGACATCCTCGAGAGTCTACCCACACACACCTGGTAGAAAACTCCTACGATCAATCATATCATTATGATACATCAATTCCATCATCTAGCCATCACCAGTATCAAACCAACAGCTCATGTTCGTGCAAGCTGAGTATTCCACACCACCACAAAACCTAACACAGCGAGCCATCCAAGATGGTTACGCTATCGCCACTGGACCAATGAGCAACCGCTGCTTTATCTGTGGCGAAACAGGACATTTCATGGCTAACTGTAAGGTTAAAAACCAATACCATGTGGAATGTCCCGACTGTGTTCGCCAACACAACTTCAAAGACTGTCCTAAACAACCTAACAAGATCCTTCCAGCATGTCATATCACATCCGAACCTATTAGAGTTCTTACTAGAGCACAACGCCAACAACAAGAACAGCAGCAAAACCATGGACAATCAGCTAACCCACATGGAAGCCATTTGACGGCCTCCACATTACCAAAAGATTATCCAAACCAAAAGTCAAACAAAGGCAATACAGCGAATTTCAAGATGAATTTTTGTGAGAGGAAGAACATACGAAAAGTCCGTTATCAGCTCATACCTCCGGAAAGGAGCAATCCCTACAAGGATTTGATGTATTTTCTGACCTCCTGCAAGCGCAACTCACCATGTCGTTCCATAGTGCTATCAAATTCTTCATTGAACTTCAATGCTATATCCATCGTAGTTTTCAGCTGCCTCCTATCCCTAATGAACAACGAAAACCGGAAGAGATTCCTGAAATTCTTTAGATTCTATGAATCTGATGAATATAGGTGTTGCTAAGAAGAATAACATCACACTACCTTTGTCCTATAAAGATTATCCCGTAGTATCTACTATCCTCGATAGCGGATCAGACGTTAATATAATGGCTTTGTCATTGGCAAAGTCATGGGGCTTCAATACCCTCGATCAACCATGTTATAAACTTCGTATGGCTGATCAACGAGTTACTGACCCTGCTCGTCATTTATCAAATATAAAAGTTCGAATAGCAGGTGTCAAGTTTATCATCGATTGTTGTGGGGTCGAAGATCTTTTGTAGTATAGCCCTTCCGCCTGTCGACAAAGGTTAGATCACTGGATAGGTGCCTAACTATGCATAGATGCTACTTTTAGTTAATTTCCTACTTTCTCCCTTAACTCTACTCACCACTATACTACTCCTCTTTAACTCTACTCCTCTACACTATCATTCATCATAGTTTGGTTGAAGGGTAGAGATGGAGAAGAAGAGATTAGTGGGGAACATATGCCTACAAAGTGATGCCATTTGTAATGTTCCCAGCACTTTCCAACGAGTGATGAGTTATGCCTTCAAGGATTTTCTTTGAAAGTTTCTTGAAATATTCATGGACAACCTGTGTGTCCACTCCTCTAGAGCCCAACATCTAGCTTGCTTAGAGAAAGTGTTCATCCAGTGTCGATTATTTGGCATATCTCTAAACCCGACCAAATGCCAATTTCTGGTCACGCATGACATAATGCTTGGCCATGTTGTTTCGAGGCATGGTATCGCCACTAACATTGACAAGATCCGCATAATACTTGCATTGCCTGAACCGAGAACTGTACGTGAAGTATACATATTTATGGGGCATTGCAATTATTATCGGAGGTTAATCCTGAACTTCGCCAAGCTGGCCCGATTATTCTATCAGATGACTATCCAAAAGGCACCATTTATACACTATTTCCATGCTTAATGAGAAGGAGGAAACTCTATCATTTTTGGAAGAGAAACATCCTCATTTGCTATTCACTACTTGCTATTGCTCTTGATTGTGTTTTCTCTTGCTTTTTCCATGTTTATTGTTTTCCAATAGTGAATGTTTTTCCATTAGCAAGCATAAGGAGCATTTGAGCTAACCTCCACCCTCACTCTCTTTATCTCTCTTTCTCTTCTCTTCTCTATAAAATGGTCAAGGCCCTTGCCCCTCAATCTTATTGGCTAATATTCACAATGATCCTAACCATTCATCTTGGACCCAACTTAATCCAAGGGTCCACAAAAAGTACATTAGAAATCACAAGATTCATGTGAGTCCCAATTTGGACCCAACTCTAAAAAGTGATCTCTAAGTTTAAAAATGACATTGGGCCTCTAGTTTTATTTTAATTACAAGGCCCAAGTCAAGTTTATTTTATTTACAACTTCAATTGCATGCTCATTGGGCCATGGGCTTATACACGTAGGATGCCATGCCCTCGCAACACATTTTATTGGAGGATTTTATTTATTTACACTTTGTTGGGAATACCCCCAACATGACTCACGACCTGAAGTAGTGCCGGTCCCTCGGCACTCTGCCGGTTTAGTAGAGCATTCTCTTGGACCGCCTCTGGTGGATGAGATATCCTGTAGTGTCTTCCATGAAGTTGAGACGATCCAGTTTCTTCAAGTCCTTTGGCGTGTGGAAGGACTTGTGAACTCCTGTCAACCATTCCTGATCCACCCATGCTTGGAATCGTTTTGTCCAGGGATCGCCAAGGAATGCAGCTCGGTAATGTACGTGAGCGACTGGCAGCTGGTCTTCGACTTTGTCGGAAGCGAGCGCCTTATTTGGATCAAAAAATATGGAGGGAAGGAAATCATCCCATTTTGTTTCAATGCCCATTAAATATTCCAAGTCCCGAGCGTAAGTGGCTGCTGCGCGGACTGTGGGATCGGGGCAATTGATGTACTGACTGGCAAATGTGGAGAGAGCCCTTTTGCCATCTACATCCGTTGTCCACCCATATTTGGATTTGATGATGGGCCAGTTGAAATTGTTGAGTGTGATCTGGTCCAGAGGAGTGCTGCATTACGCCCATTTGGATCTTCTTGGACAAGGCAAGAAATGTGTGTTCACCTATAACTGTTGCGGACTCGTCACATAAGCCCTGATGGCTGCAAGGTCTCTCTCAAATAACTGCTGTCGCCACTCCGGTTGTGGTTGGAGGGCGAGTAAGGCTTGCAGTTCTTTTCCCTTGATGGTTTGAGCTGAGAACGATAACTGCCAGCCACCTCTTGATGACTGGTGGAGATATTTGGATAAAAATTCATTGATGTTCTCCTCCACGGATTTTGGTCTTTGGAAAGCCTGGCTGGCAGATATCGTTCGTGACCCTCTGGATGATGTTGCTTGGCCTTGGTTGGTGGTTGCGCCTTGGCTCTGGTCGCACGTCTCAGTGATCGCATCTGTCTGCCCTTGGTCCTGGCCTTCGGACCCTTGATCTAGTTGAAATCCCCCTGCTACCTGCTGGCTCTGATCTTGGCTGGTACTAGCCTGTGCAACGTCAAAATTAGGTGGCGGTGGAATTACCACGGAGGTGGAATGGGCCTTTGTTTCCATGTATATATGGCATGCCTTGAGGGCTTGCTTGGCCTGGGCGAGCTCTTGCGTTGTGCTTGTCCGATACTTATTGAACTCCGTCTGGTAGCTGTTGAGGATTTGGCTATAAATCTGCACTTGACGCCGTAGAAGATTCATCTCTGATTGAAAAAACGGCCTTGTGTCCGGTGCAGATTGAACTAACTAGACGAGCTTCTCGTCTTGTAAGGCTTTAGCCTTTGTCCCCAAGCGCGTGTTCTCTGCTTCCAAAAGTGTAAGTTGCGTCTGGATGGGGGCAAGCCGTTGGGATGCTTCAACTTGAAGCTCCCGCACCTTTGTGGAGGCCTCAGTTAGCACTTTGGAGAGGCTTTGAATATATTTGTTTAGGCCCTCCTCCTTCTGCTGCAGCTTGGCAATCTCCTAGTGTCGTGCTTGTTCATGTTGCTAAGCCAGAATCAACTCTTGTTGCAGCTTCGTGAGGTATGCTCGTAGTTGTGTATTACTTGTTGCCAACTGTAGTACCCTGCTTTCCAGAATGGCTTAGGCTGCTACCTCATCAGGATGTATTTTCCTAGGATTTGGTACGTCGTCGTTAGATCCGTGGGAGTAGCTGGTACACTGGCACTGGCAGGGGCTTGTGTTGTATCGGCCCCGACGACTTGTGGAATTTCGTCGTCATTGTCTTCGATCAGATTTTCATTTATCCTGATGCCATCTGGGGTGGTAGGGTCAGTCCGATCTGGCGATGCTACAAAAATTGTTTGTACAAATGCGTCATCAGGTAGCGGTTGGCTGCCCTCGGCACCCTTTGGCGAAGCGGGTGGGGTGTGAGAAACAACTGTGGAAACAGGGGCGAGGACGGTTTGTCCGAACGAGAGGATGGGAGGAATAGTGGGGAACTGAAGGGTGGTGTGGAGTATGGAAGAAGGTGAGGATGGAGCAGAAACTGTCTGGCGTGGGGGTGAAAAATTGATCACTTGCATCCATGCCAGAGTGTCGGGGGACAGTTGCGAATCATAAGGGTTGAATGTGAGAGGAGCAATGGTGGTGGTAGGAGTAATGGAGGATGTGATGGTGATGGATGGAGCAGCGGACACTGGAAGAGAAGTAGGAGTGGTATCAATAGAAGAAATGGGGATGGAGACAGAAACAAATGCGGATAGAAGAGGAAGAGAGGTAGCGACAACAGAAATTGGAGTGGGGGGTTGCACGGAAGAAGAAGTGGCGGTGGTTGATGGAGTAGTTAGTGCGGCAGTGGAGACACGTCATCGGGTAGCAGGTGGAGATGTGGATGTAGAGGCAGTGCCACACATTCGTTTGCTGGCCGTTGTGTTAATGATTGCAGGTTGGGATGAGGTAGATGCTTGAGATGGTGGGTAAAGGTTAGTATGTGGCACAAGGGTAGACAGGAGGGATGAGCATTGGAAACTGTGCACTTTCGTCTCGAGAAGTGCGCAGACAAAGTTACACAATAGGGGGCCTGCTACGATTTGCTCATGATTTTTGGGTTTGATGGAGTTTGTTAGTTCTCGAATAAGGAAGCTATGCCAGTCGTATGGTACAACGGAGGGGTTAGGGAATCCAGAAAGGATTTTACTATCTGACTCAGCAGCGTAGACTGGATTCTGTCCTTGCAAAATGTTGAAATAACCAGAAAGTTATTCAACAGATGCGCAGCTGCCTGAATGATGGGTTCCGTGATAGCTTCTACCAGGTAACCATTGTTAGTCTACATGGGAATTTCTGGTGTGGTTTGGGTGACAAATGGTTCGATCAGAGCTTTGGCGTGGCGATGGGAGATGGGTTGACGATCACCAGACATAATGCCAACGGTGAACATCAAGTCGGCCTTAATCCTGACCTTGTACGTGGTACCTTGGTACAGAAAGTGGAAACAAGCCTTGTCCTCATCCCAGGTGGTGTAAGCATGAAGGGTGAGGCCCACGTTAATCTCAGAATGGAAGAGCGCCGAGTAAAAATCCATTGCTTCAAGGAGGGGCCCGGTTGTCTGTAGCCATGGTTGGATCAAAGTGTCAGAGGGTAGAGGCCAAATCTGCGTGGCCTCGGGGATGTGACACTGGATCACCTGTTTGGTGCTAGAGTCTTCAGAGGATGAGGAGGCCATGTTAGCAATGATAATTGGTGGTCAGAAAAGTCAAAAAAGTAGAAAAAACAGTGGAAAATGGAAGAAAACAGTAGAAAATTGAGATTAATGAGTGTTGGATGACAATGATTATAGTTAAGAGCACAAATCAATGTTTGATATGAGCAGATGACAACTGGTAGGAAGTTTGGTTGAAAACAGAAAACTTGGTATTTCTAGTGAAAATTTCCACAAAGCTTCACTAGCAAAAGTGACAAATGACTCGAATTTAGCCCTTATATAGCGGAATTTAGAGTGCGAATTAGGTGAAATTCACTTTCCCTTGTTCAGTTCTACCCAAATTTTTAGTAGACACCTTCTTCACAAAATTCTAAGACCTCAAGGAAGTCTGTGAGAGTTCAGAAGGTGATTTGGCTACTATGCGAAGGTTCTGCGAGGGTTCATGCTGTCTATGAGGGTAGTGTCTCTCACACAACTTGCTCCTGTGATTGGATTTTCAAGATCAGACCATGTAGGCAGGCTAATTTCACTGCTCTGATTCCATTTAGGCACCTTGTGAGAGTTGGTAAGTTGACTTGATGCTCTGCGAGGGTTCTGAAAATTTTGCTTCTGGGAACTCTCACATACACTAAAAAATGATGATTCCTCCATCAGGAACTCTCATAGAGATTTTCACGGATGCATCTAGGTTAGATCTGGTGACTGTTTAATTTTCAAGAGCTATCTCCTAGGGGATCTCAAAAAATCATGAAAAAAGTGCTCCTTCAGAGTGTTTTTTTTGACGAAATCTCGAGATTTTCTGATTTTTAACTTTTGTAAACTGGTAATCGGCTTCATCCAGACTTGATCTGACTATTGGTAGTGCTCTGGAAGTTTTGATGGATTCTTGATAGTAGATCCCTCAGATGATCTGCTTCCTTTTTGACCCTATCAGGATCTGGATCCTCCTTGGATTCCGATGGATTTCTCCGATCCTGCCAGATCTGGCTGAATCTTGATGGATTTAACTTGATTTGGCTTGATCTCCTTAGATCTAGTGGTGATGGCTGCGCAGATTAGTTTTTTGTAACGTGCCACCCCCAATCTGGATCTGTCTTATTGTGGTGGCCAGTACTTGTGCAACGGGCTCCCGTTGATGGGTGTGTCGAAGGGCGTCCCATCAAGCTGTTCTAAGTTCACGTCCCCATGATTAAGACTTTCCTTGATCCTATAAGGACCTTCGCCCGTGAATTTTAACTTCCCCTTGATCACCTTGGTTTTATACTTGGTTTTAGCCACTGAAGCCGTCTAGAAAACTGTAGGCTTCGTCACCAGCTACTCTATCGAGGACACTTTTCATAAATGGTAAAGGAAAATGGTCCTTTTTGGTGACTGCATTAAGCGCCTTCAGATTCACACAGATACGCATTTTTCCATTCTTCTTGGGTACTATAACTATCGGCAATACTCATTTTGTGTGCTCGATTTCGTAAATGAAATCTGCATCCATAAGTTTCTGCAACTCTTGCTTGATCAATTCTGTATAATTTGGGTTGCATCGATAGTAACAGCTTACCTTGGGGACTGCTCCGTCCACCAAAGGTATGGTGTGTTGGACTACTATTGGTGGAATGCCCTTTAGACCACTATAGCTCCAGGCAAAATAGTCTTCTTATATTCCACCAACAAGGATCGTAGTCTCTTGAACTGCGTGGGTATTAACTGCTCTCCCACATGCACTATTCTTTCTTCTTCTCCTGGTTCTGTAAGATTCATTAACCGTGAGGGCAGGTCTGTCGAAGACTTGTTCCCTGGTGTTTGACTTTGATCAGGTTCTCGTTGGGCTTGCGGCATCATGATTACCACGTCGTCCAATGTATAATTCTTGAAAGTATTAGGCATCTCATGAACTGGAGCTCATCGAGATTTCTCTTTCAGCATATTGATCTTAGCCTGACTGGTCATTTTTTTATTTTCTGTCACCTGTGTAGAAGATGACGCTGTATCTGAGTCCAACTTGATTGACTTCAAGGAATCCAACACCTTCTTCTTGCTCTTTTTTGTGATTTTGATGGGTTCATCCTTGTTGTCTTTCTTTGGGACTGCTGTGACATTCGCCTCATGGTTGTGAATATCAACGTCTACTGTAGCTATTGCCTCTTAGGGTAGGTCACTCCATCGGATCACTTGGTTGTAGCGTTGCTTCAACTGATTCTTCTTATTTGTAGGTGCCTTGGGTGGTTCGATCCTTGAGACTTTTGCCATAACAGACCTTTGTGGTGGTTGAGCTGGTACCTTCTTGGTTCCGTAACGATCTGGGTCCATGTGGTGTAGGACTTGTTCATCAGTCAGCTCAATCTCCTTATTATAAGTTAGAGCATGTTGCCAAGGGACTAGATCATCATCCACTGAGTTCTCAATCGGCTCCGCTGATAGCCATGCTACATTTATCATATTCACTCCAAATGTGATTGGTGTGTCCATAGTGTAACATTTGGGTGAAGATGTACTTGGTTCTGGATCTGATTCATATTGACATGTCTGGCAGTCAATAGTTGCTAATGCATCCGTCTATCTCATGACATCTGTCTCTGAATGATAGTGACCTCCCTTGGTTCTCCTTGGGCGGTCAATCATATGATCTGTTATAATTGATCCGTCATCAGCTTTGGGTGCAATAGGTTTCATCGCCCATGTGGTTGGATCTACCTTTACAACCTGTTCTCTGTTCTCGAAAGTGAGTTTCCCTGTACCCCAGTTGTGTACTACTTGCGCAGCCCTCACCCATGGTCTTCCCAGTAAAATACGGTATGCAGATGGAGATTCAGGTATATCCATGACCACAAAAGTAATCACATACTGCATGTCTGCTATCCTTACGGGAATATCAACAACTACACCTTTTGGTTTCACACAGGATTGGTCTGCTAGTTTGATGGCGAATCTGGCTGGCTTCAATCCTTGTAATCCCCATTTTTTGTACAAAGTAGTGGAGATCAGATTGACACCTGATCCTCCATCTACCACTGTCGCCTCGTCCTCGTATCTCTTGTGTTTGATTGGCAAAGCGATGTTGTGTTCCTCACTTTTCTATGTTGCTCCGATGTGGAGGACGTTACTTGTTTCATCATAGCCCGCACAATAGATGGGCTCAGGCACTACTAGCTCCTCATCCGCCTTGGCCCATTCATCTAAAAGGCTTTTCGCTTGTGGTGCAATCCGCAGTAGTTCTCCGAGGGGTAAACTAACGTGGCTTGACAGCAAGAGTGTGAGCCTTTCCTCAGGCTCCACCATGTGAAAAGGTGGTTCATGTTGGTGCAACCGATCATTCCAAGGTTCTGTAGGATTGTTTCGTTCTTGCTCTTTTCTCTCCTCTTGTGTTTTTTGTACCCAGTGTCTTATTTTCTAATATTGTCTTCTCTCTTCCCTCACATTTGGATATGGCGCTAAAGTTTAGGGTTGGTTGTCAGTGACCGATGGTGGTGGTGAGGAAGCCACTTCCTTCCTCTTCTGTGCTCGCGTAACAACTAACACATGAGCATAGTCGTGTCATCCTTTTGATGGCATCCCTACTGGAACTGCTGATTGCTGTATGGCAATGAGGTTAAGAGGTGCACTGGTCCCAGATTTAAATGGACAATTCTTGAAACAATGTCCATAACCGCAATCCCGGTAGGAGGTTGTATATTGTCTTTTGTAGGGACATTCTGCAATTTTGTGTCCCTCGTCGCACCCGTAGCAGCTGTAATTTCTTCCACCTTGACGATGAGTTTGAGCTGCATAGGCCGAAACATATTCATTTATGGTAGGATTCATAAATGGTTCATCTGGTCCGTACCACTGCTGCTGCTCAAGTTGAGGTGACATTTGTATTTCTTGTTCTGCTACTGTTAGGTTTACATGGGCCACTTGTTGATTGGCTAGCCCTGGTGGAGCAGGTAAGGCCATGCGTTGTGGTTGATTGGGTGCGCCGTACCTTGGTGCCGCGTTAGGTGCCCTTGATGATAAGGATAAGAAGTTTGATAAGGACTTCTCTTCTGTTGAACAACCTTGGGGTTAAACGGGAAAAATGTCATATCGTGCGATGTTGCATTGCACAGATGGCAGAATCTATGTGTCAGTCTCAGATTTTGCGTTAGGATTGGACACTCGTTCGCTGTATGGTTTTGCATGCATATTGAACACCATACATTTTCTCGTCAAGGATACTGCAGCTGGGTTGGTTCCGGTTGATGTGGAGTTACTGCTACAGTTCCTTGGAAGGCCTTCAATTTCTGGTCAAACTGCACTGTAAGTTGCTCCATCTATTGTTTGTGTAATTTTGTCATTTGCTCCAACAACAGTTATGTGGATAGAGCGGATGCATCTGATGATGATGATGATGACGATGAGTAGGAGTGTGGGTGGAAGGATATTCGTCGTTAGATCCCTCATCTTCTTCCCTGATGGCATCTTCCATAGCTTCTTGCAGAGTAGCGGACTACTCCCGTTGTTTCAGTTATTTTCTGATGCTTCGTGGTAATCCGGATAGGAACCACATGATCACCGCATGATCGGGAGTCAGAGCTGCACTGCACTCGGATCGTAGATGTTTGACCCATTCAATATAGTCTCGGACCCTTTCTTGTTTTCCCATCTTGACTTTGCTTAGCAGGAGAAACGGGTCTTCTAGAAACTTGCTTGGTTTAAAGCGTGTAATGAGAGCCGCTTTAACCACTTCCCAGGTGGATTTCTCTTCCTCTGACAGGTTGAAAAACCAATCTTGAGCCACTGCAAGTAAGGACATAGGGAATAGCATCAACTTCTCTGCAGGTGTCCGTTCGTCGTAGATTTCACAAGCTTACTCGTAGATCTGGAGGAATCGAATGGGATCTGATGATCCGTCGTATTTTGGTATCTCCATCCATGGTGCTCTCTGAACTGCATGCAAGAGTGCAACAGGTACGGGTTGGCCCATTGAATCCATTGGTGCTAGTTCTGGTTCTACCTCTTATTGCACGACTACTAATCTGGGAAGGTGTGGTGCCTGATTTGCTATCCTTCGTGCTATTGATCATCCCGATCTCAGATTCATCCGATGGTGGGTTCCAAATTGATTGGATCTTGCTTATACAATAGGATGCAGTTTGGATCTTCAAGGATCTGATCGATTTGATCGGCCGGAATGAATTTTAGACCTTTTATGGTGGTTTTTCCTTGATAACTTTTTACTCTTTGCACTGATTGACCTAAGATTTTGACAGTAGCTGGATCTGATGCAGATCTTTCCACCGATTTAGTCTGCGAGGGTTATCTTGTGCAAGGATTTTTTAGCTATTTTTGCAGAAAAAAAAAAACTTGATATCTTTCAGATCTCTGGGAAGTAACTCTCACAAGCTTCACAGTAGCTGGATCTGGGTCAGATCTCACCATAGAATTCTTTGCGAGAGTTAACTCTCACAAGAAGTGAGAATTTCACTATGTGGGAGGGTTCAAAATCATTTTTTGTGCTTGATCTTCAACAGATCTTCATACTAACTCTCGCAGGCTTCATCACTGATGTAATTTGACATTCTAAATCAATTGAGAGGGTCTACAAGAGTTCTTACTGGAAGGATTTGCTGGATCTTCACTTTTTAGTGATTTTTTAACACTTAAATCCAATTTTTTGCTCACTGGAATCAAACTGACTCTCGCAAGCTCTTCTGTGTCCTGGTCTCACTGAGATGGAACTTCAGAATCCTCTACGAGAGTTCTTGACCACTGAAACTAAAAATTTTATTGTCTGCGAGGGTTCACTGGTACTTTCCTGTCTTTTTTTCATTGGGAACTCTCGAACAGACACTTAATCATCAAACTAACTCTTGCAAGCTTCTTTGTGTCTTGGTCTCACGGAAATGGAACTTCAGAGGGCTCTACAAGAGTTCTTATGAAGATTTGAATTTTTTTTTGGATTTTTCATGGGTTTTTTGATTTTTCTCTGATTTTTACAATTTGCTTGGAACTAACTCTCGCAGGCTTCTATGTAAGTCTGGGACAGTACCCTGGAGCTGCTGCCAGTCATGCAAGGGTTAATTCCCACTAATTTTGGAGATATAAAAATCTGATTGGTTTGGGTTTCAAGCCCTTAGAGGTTGTTCAGGGCCTCCTCTACCCTCTCACACCTCCTCCGCTAGTTGTGAACAGCCAAAACACAAAAAAAATACAGAAAACTAACTCTAAACTCCCAGAAATCTACCTAAACTACTCTATAAAGCAAGAAAATAGCTAAAATGCAACTAAACTAGTTAGTGGAAACCTATCCCCGGCGACGACGCCACTGTGGGGTCCAAAGATCTTTCGTGGTATAGGCCTTCTGCCTGTCAACAAATGTTAGATCACTGGATAGGTGCCTAACTATGCATAGATGCTACTTTTAGTTAATTTCCTACTTTCTCCCTTAGCTCTACTCACCACTATACTACACCTCTTTAACTCTACTCCTCTACACTATCATTCATCATAGTTTGGTTGAAGGGAAGGAATGGAGAAGAAGAGATTGAGAAGAGAAGAGAAAGAGAGAGAAAGAGAGTGAGGGTGGAGGTTAGCTCAAATGTTCCTTATGCTTGCTAATGGAAAACATTCACTATTGGCAAACAATAAACATGGAAATAGAAAGCAAGAGAAAACACAACCAAGAGCAATAGCAAGTAGTGAATAGCAAATGAGGATTCTTCTCTTCCAAAAATGGTAGAGTATCCTCCTTCTCATTAAGCATGGAAATAGTGTACAAATGGTGCCTTTTTATAAAGTGGAGAAGGCCCTTGCCCCTCAATCTTATTGGCTAATATTCACAATGATCCTAACCATTCATCTTGGACCCAACTTGATCCAAGGGTCCACAAAAAGTACATTAGATATCACAAGATTCATGTGAGTTCCAATTTGGACCCAACTCTAAAAAGTGATCTCTAAGTTTAAAAATGACATTGGGCCTCTAGTTTTATTTTAATTACAAGGCCCAAGTCAAGTTTATTTTATTTACAACTTCAATGGCATGCTCATTGGGCCATGGGCTTATACATGCAGGATGCCATGCCCTCGCAACACATATTCCATTTATTTACACTTTGTTGGGAATACCCCCAACAATTGTGTCATCTTAGACCTACCAGAAGATGCCAATACGTATAAGCTCCTTCTTGGTACACCCTGGCTCCAGATGATAGGTGTTGTCCAAGACTGGAAGAACAACAAAATTACCTTTGGCAACCACGTTAAACAAGTCACTATTGACTCAAATGGCCATGTCAAGCCCGCCAAGGTATACGATGATCGGTCTTCTACAACATATGAAGAATCAGATAGTGTCCCGATCCAACCAAAAGGCCACTATACATGAACCATAGACATAATCAATTGGGGTCATGCACTAGCCATTGTGGACGGTGCGGATTCCAATCGATGTCGTATCGAAACGGCTGCAGAAGATGTGGATATTCTTCCATCTTCTACAGACATTGACACACCCATCATCCCGCTTATGATGATAGACCCTATTCCTATAGCTTGGTGCCCAGGAGAACCTAGTGTCTCTACTGCCCATGTTTCGGAAGAAGGTATTCTTTCCATGGATGATGTCGAAATGACGGATGATCATGTACTCCTCTATCTAGATGCTCAACGTTATCCGTCCAAAGTCATTCCTAAGGAGATCAAGTCACCAGGACCGTTGGCTCATATCCAACTAACTTTCAAAGTACCAAACACACAAGCATATAGGCCCAAATCCAATGTATATACTTGGGACGTTTATCCCGACGAAGTCTGGGATACAATCAACGCCGATATGGTAAGTGAGGCCACAACACCACCTGTTCAAAAACCACAAAAATCTCGGTTACAAAAAAATAAAATTATTGATACAAAATTAACCGAGCGTCAGAAACAGATGCATGCCAAGCTTAAACAGCCAATCAAGCCCTTGTTAGAGGGGACAAACAACAAACAGTCCGACAAAGCTTCCATGTCTGGTAAAGAATCAACTCAAATAATTCCTAAAGTCCTAAAACATTTTGTGGACCCACCTTTCGATCTTCCACAAAAGTTCAAAGACTTTACACTGGATGACGTTGTTATCTAGTTACCGCAGCCACATCGAGAATCTACATCAAGTTCCAATTCCTTTGAAGGACCCGCTAAGACAATTCCACTAAACCTTAAAGATCCTGACGAGGACATAGATCGCATAGTTCATGTTGGTGCATATCTGTCATCAACCCAACTGTCTGATCTAGAAACTTTATTACGCAAATGCAGGGATGTATTTGCATGGAATTATACCGAAATGAAAGGAATCCCTCCTGAAAGAGTAGTACATCGGATTCCTCTAGAAGACAATGCTAATCATGTTAGGACTGAACCTTACCGTAGTAACCTAGTCTATCGTGAGAGGATCGATGCGGATATTAAGAAATTGCTGGATGCTGGCTTCATTTATGAAGTCCAACATATTGATTGGGTATCACCCATTGTGGTTGTGCCCAAGAAAAACGGCAAGCTTCGTATCTGTGTTGACCTCAAGAACCTTAATGCGGTTATGAAGAAAGACCATTTTCCCTTGCCCTTAACGACTCAAATATTAGAGGAAATGGCAGAAGCTGAAGCTTTCAGCTTCTTGGATGGATTCAGCGGTTATTTCCTTGTTCAAATAGCCCCTAAAGATAAACATAAAATGGCTTTTGCCACAGAGAACAGCGTATACGCTTATAACGTTATGCCTTTTGGCTTATGTAACGCCCCCTCAACTTTCCAACGGGTCATGCAAATGGCCTTTCAAGATCTGTTACATCGGGTTATGGAGATTTATCTCGATGATCTAGGTGTACATTCTTCTGCTGCTACCCACCTAGATGCCTTGGTAAAAATCTTCATTCGTTGTCGTAGGTTTGGCATCTCACTAAACCCTGATAAATGCCAAATATGGGTCACCCACGGGATTGTACTTGGGCATATAATATCAAAGGATGGTATTTCTAACGATCCGTCAAAAATCAAGGTTATCATGGACATGCCCCTACCTGCAACAGTGAAGGAAGTATATGTCTTCCTCGGTCATACCAACTATTATTGCATCTTTATAATCGACTATGCCAACAAGGCATGCCTCATTTATTTAGTTGTGGTAGATTCATGCTGGACCGAAGAACGAATTAAGGCCTTTGAGGTGTTGAAAATAGCCCTCATGACGGCTCCCATACTCTGCTCGCCAGATTACATGAAAGAATTCCATGTGCATAGTGATGCAAGTAAATATGCCATTGGAGGTCTCCTTGCACAACCGGACGAGTATGACAAAGATTTTCCTATACGTTTCTTAAGCAGGCAACTGGTGCCTGTTGAAATAAACTATACAACTACCAAGAGAGAAGCATTGGCAATGGTCTATGCGGTACAACAACTACGACATTATTTATTAGGCTAGACCCTTGCTTTTTACACAGACTATCAAGCACTCCTATATATCGTGAATAAGTCCTGTAAGACGGGATGAATAGCTCGATGGCTACTGATTTTAGAGGAATTTAATTTCCGTGTAGTCGTTCGGAAAGGGACCCAACATTTCATGGCGGATCACCTTTCCAGACTACCAAGGGCTGAAAAAGCAACTGCACCAGTCAACGATGATCTTCCTGATGCGTGCCTTTTTCATATCAATGCCACACCCCTATGGGCTGAGGAGATCACTCAGTTCCTCACAACATGCTAACTAAAAGAAGGCCTGAGTACAACGGAATTTTTTTTTTTTTTAAAAACAGCGCCCTTTCAGTTAATTGTGGGACAACTTTACAAAAGGGACGCTGACGACATCATTCAACAATGTGCTTATGAATCTGAGATACGACCGATAATATATCAAGCTCATGAGGGCATTGGAGGTGGTCACTTTTCTGCCGAAGCCACAGCAAAGATTATCCTTAGAGCGGGATTTCGATGGCCATCATTGTTTAAAGACGCGTTTGCTGTCATTAAAGCGTGTGATGTCTGTCAACGCACAAAGAGAAATACCAAAGCAGACTTCACACCATTGACCCCCATTATAGAAGGCAAAGCTTTCCATAAGTGGGGGATTGACTTTGTTGGACCAATCAGTCCAGCAGCAAAACATACCCAAGTTCGATACATCCTCATAGCCACCGATTACGCCACTAAGTGGGTGGAGGCTCGAGCAACGAAGGACGCCAACGCAAAAACAGTTGCACGTTTTCTATACGAAAATATTATTACCCGTTTTGGCTGTCCCATTGAGCTTGTTAGTGATCGCCGCACGCATTTTTTAAATGTTGTCATTGATAATCTCCTACGCCATTACCTTGTCGTTCACAGAAAAAGTACACTGTACTATCCTAGGTGTAATGGCCAGGCTGAATCAACTAACAAGACGCTCTGTAAAACTCTAACCAAGATAGTTGAAACCAATCGTTCTGATTGGGAAACAAAACTTTTCTTAGCTATCTGGGCTTACCGCACCACCCCAAACAAAGCAACTGGGTGGGTTACACCTTTCTACTTAGTATATGGTCAAGAAGCGGTAATGCCCGTAGAATTCTTAGTACCTTTTCTAAGAGTTACGGAAGCTTTTTCAACAGATCTCTGTGGAAATGCTTCAATCGAACAACAAGTCAAAACCAGACTATTTACGTTAGCCCAGTTATGCGAGACAAGACTAATATCTTATCATGCACAACTAGTTAATAAACAACGCCAAAAGGCCTGGCATGACCGTCACCTACGCAATAAAGATCTCCACTTAGGTGACCAGGTGCTTCTTTATACATCAAAGAAGCACCCCGACAAGTTGAAGTTCAGAAGTGAGGGACCATACATTATTAATAAAAATTTTTCTAATGGTGTCATCCAATTACAAACACTTGACAGGATACTCCTAGACACTGTCGTAAACGGTGGACATCTACGGCGGTATTACGAAGAGTTGTTCTTTGTTGACCCAATTTAACATCTTTTCCTAGTACATATTCTACATTTCTCTATGTTTATTGTTTTTAATTTTATTTTTATTTTTATTACTTGTACTTCTAGTTTTGCATGCCTTATTTTTATGTCCCTTCTATGCGTTTTTTCCTTCCTGTACATACTCATGGGTCATGAAGGTTCTAGGTCAACAAATGCTAGGCTATACCATAGGAGTTGCTTCTCCCACTTTGGCCACCTCATCTCTGTGACTAACTGGTATCTCCAGCATACAAACATCCATGGGGATACACTCTTTTCATAAAAAACTTCTACTCTGTGTCTCAATCATATTTTTCACCCTTGAAGTTCTTCACTTGCATACCACAGATCCATTCCTTCATATTGGAAATTTGATCAATCTCAACCGACGAGATCCACTTCAATCTCAACCGACGGGATCGACTTCAATCTCAACCGATGAGATCCACTTCAATCTCAACCGACGGGATCCACTTCAATCTCCACGACGGGATC
Source organism: Diphasiastrum complanatum (assembly GCA_029204225.1). Taxonomy (NCBI): domain Eukaryota; kingdom Viridiplantae; phylum Streptophyta; class Lycopodiopsida; order Lycopodiales; family Lycopodiaceae; genus Diphasiastrum; species Diphasiastrum complanatum. The sequence continues at coordinate 49,137,458 of CM055096.1, forward strand.
CACTTCAATCTCAACTGACGGCCTTCAGTTCAATCTCGACCGACACGTTTTTATTAAAACTCAACCTACTTGACTATTTATTATTTTTTACAATGCCCAGGCCAGGCAGAAACGGACTAAATAACTCTGTAGTATAGATTTTCTTTGTCTTGCCTGTCAGAGGACTACTTAGGGACGTCACTCTTGAATGCACTTACATTCTACATAAAGATGCAAGCCTAGAACACTCATTCACAGATCAGCATGCAAACCAATGAACGTTCAGTAGTTTTTACTGCTACTTACTCTAAAAAAGGATTGAAATCAGAGCCTACACTACACTGAACTGAGCTACATTTGTATAAACTGATAAACAAGAAACAAGAACTAAACTACAGCATGTTAGAAGTCCAAGAATCAAGAAACCCACTAGTCTATTGATTCTTGGACATCCCAAGAACATCAAGAACTGGATTGTACAGAGATATGCAAGAATCACACCACAGATCCAACCTATTTAGTTTACTTGAATGCTGGCTCCTACATTAATCCACAAGAAAATATGAAATCTAATCCACAACTAGAAAAACAAGAAAACTAATCCACTCTAAATCCACAACCACACACAATATGAATGGAAGGGCATGATCATAGGGCATCACTCAAGAAAACCATCATGATCAAGGAGATTAGTGTAATATCAAACTCATGAGAAATCTTCTTATTAAGCATGGAGTAGATACAATGCAAAAAGCTTCTCTACACAAAGAGGGAGTCTCTTAAATAAGCAAGAGAGCTCCTTAGGTGGCATCCTAGTGGAATTTCCACATTTCACAAATTACAAGTGGAATAATGCTCTCCATTAGAGGTCACCATCAAAAGGTGGCTCACTCTACTTTCTTTAAGAGAGGTCTACTTGCATTTATTACATTTGCCCAGAAATACTAGTTCCTAATTGCCGTAGTTTAATCAAAATGTCTTATTGCTGCAATTGGTTGACATTCTCAAAATTGGAGAGCTCTCAGCAACTTCACAACTTGTATGCTCGAGTGCTTTCCATGTGTCTCTTTGTTTTGTCACTTGTATTTGCCATTGACGGTTTCATCTTTGGTTTCTATCTTCTGGGAGGTCTGTATCCTCCATTTGCCTCTGGGTGTTTCCGTGGTTATTCTCTCAGTTGAAGTTCCAGTCTCAAGGAAAACCTTTGATCTACAGGTTACACAAACTTTGGTTATCAGTTTCAAGGGGATGGACTCATCAAAAGTTGGTGGTAGGAACAGATTTGGATGGACAGTTTGATAACGGTAAAGAAACATGATGAAGGCTTGGTGAAAGGATGAAGGAACCGATAGTTCTACAGCTGCAGTCTTTGACCCTTGCAATGTCGAGCTTTGACCACCACTTGCTGGGTGAGGAATTCACTTTATTTTGCAGGTTCGCGGTTGTCTTCATCTTTCTTTTTCTTTTCTGCAGCTCTTTCTTTTGATCCGTTACTTTTGGATCTCTTTGGGCTTCCTAGGAGGAGGTTCAACTATCATTGCTCCAGAGAGTTTCTTTTGATCAAGGTTGATCTGACTCATCTGTTGCTTGAGTTTTGTCCTTTCCTCCTCAGCTTCTTGGATCCTTCTCTTTATTTCTTCTAGCTGCTTTGCCTGCTTTTGTAGGTCTTTTTCGGCTGAACAACCAATATAGGTGGTAGTTGGTCTCCGCAAGACACTTGCAATGATCTATCAGCTGCTTCGGTAAGACTATAAAAAACTGGAAATTTCTCAGAAGAACAGTAAACTGATGATAAACAAACAGATGGAAGGAAGGGTGGTAGTGACAACGGTAGATGGTGTGGACGATAGGCATGAAAATGGGCGCAAAAGTATGGCAAGAGGTTGGTTGAAGAAGGAGACTGATTTTCCAATGCTTGTGTTTCCCTTTCTGAAAGATCTTCATCGTGACTGGAGTACTTCTTCTAATTGAGTCTCTTTGGCCTACCCATCTGTCTTCTTTAGCCTTGTCGTTGTCGACTTTGGGTTTGTGACCTTGGCTATCAATCTTGTTGGTGTTGTTGTTGGTAGCATATTTATTCCAATGGATCCAAGCAGATCCACTCTCCCCCACCAAAAATGTTTTTGTTGGTGGAGATGTCGTTGCTGGTAACTGTTCATGCTCAAGATTGGATCAGTGTGTGGAACACGTAGCTGAAAACACGGTGAACATGTCACTGGACTAAAGATTGAACAAATTTTAACTAAATTTGTTTCGATCTTGTTGTAGTTGACTCAAAGAATAATATGGCAATGAGATACAGGAATCAACTCTAAGTTGACATGGATTATTCATATGTCTCAAAAATCCAAAGATGTTGTACAAGGGAATCTGAAGATGGATAGATGAATGAAAATGTGTTCTGGAGATGCCCTATAGAAGACTCTCGTGCAGTAGCTATTCCTTGTGCAAAAATCAATCACACAAAATAGGTGAAGAGAAACAAGGAAATAAACAAACGTTACAGAGAGTGAGAACTATATAGCACTTGTCGAACAAAACTTGCATCTATCAACATTGATAATGTATCTTGATAGTTGCAATATTTCAGTTTTGTTGTAAAGTAATGTGACTTACTCTCATATGCCTTTGTCGAAACAAGAAAGGGTTGGTGACACTAACATCTATTATCATGGATAACAAATGTTGTAAGATATAGTGTGAGATGAAGGTATGGGTGAGGTACTATGTCCTGAGGACCTCTTTAAACAAGAGATTCAGAACCAAATCTCTATATGGATTTCCGAATCCGAGAAATATTGTGTATTGGCACATTGGAAATCTTATCAGCAGGTGGAAAGACAAATAGATTTGAGGTCGTAGAAGGGGAGAAAAACTGTCAATTCCCTATGGAGGTTGCTCTTGGTTGGACATTGTAGCAGATGACGGAATAGCGGTTTCACTTTCTTTTGACAAGGACTCATTTCAGATTGTCTTTTTGCATTATGGCGCTGGTGTATTGTGCGGTGTTGTAGAAGTTTGCAAGAAACTTCTCGATTGGGCAGCAGGTTTAACTGTTGGGTTGCTATGGTGCTCGTGTTGTGATGTTGTGAGAATCCTATTGTGATTCACAACTAACGTGACGGGCAGGTAGGATCTTGGTCGGTTGTCTCAGACAGTCTTTGAAACTGTGTTTTCTGATATAGTCAAGACACTCATACTTGGTCTTGACTAGGCAATCAACCATGACAAATGAAACATCTGGTGTGCAATGGCCCTTGTATGACGACATAGCCATCTTGTATGGCTAATGGTTCTGGACTTTCTGATGGATAGTCATGATAAGACAAGGCATTTCCAGATTGTGATGGGTGTTCTTCATATTGTTGAACTGTATGTGCTTGAATAGGTCGATATGAAGGACAAGCATCAACAAGATGCGTAGCCCGACAGTGTGGGCACCATATTGTTTTTCGTCTATAAGGTACCTGTGCAGGGTTTGGCTGACCAGGCATACTGCTTTGGATAGACTTCAGGGTAGTTTGAAACTCATTGGTGAGTTTCTCCATTTGAAGTTGGTGTTGCTTATGAAGGAACTCCAGCTGTGATTTCCAAAGCTGATCTCGGGTGTGTCCTCGATCGGCTTTGACTCATGGACAGGAGCACGTGGTGCTCTTCTTTCCCTGGATTCGTCAACATCTGATCCATCATCTTCTTCCTTGATGGCATCAGACATAGCTAATTTGAGGCTCATATATTCATCATTGGATTTAAGCTCACGTCTAATCCATCTTGGAAGGCCGACTAAAAACCAGATGATGAGCATCCGTTCGGAGGGCTGTTCTTGTACTTGACTTTTGAGGTGTTTGAAACGCTTGATATAGTCTCGTACACGTTCATCTTTTGTCATTTTGATGTTACTCAATTTGACAAAAGGACTCTTGATCAAGCGAAAGGGCTTAAAACGCTTGATAAAGGACTCTTTTAAAATTGACCAGTCTGTCTTTTTGTCACGATCAAGGTTGAAAAACTAATCACATGTTTTAGCAATCATGGTCATCAAGAATAGCTGGACCATAGCATCGGGAGATGTTTCGCCATATACACCACATGCATTCTCAAAGATTTGTAAAAATCTTTGAGGGTCCGAAGTACCGTCAAACTTTGTTTTGGTGTACGTCTCTCAAGATGAGCTCCATGGGTAGCAAAAATTCCATTAGTGTTGGTTCTGACCCGCGAGGGCTCAGCACCAGAAAAATGGGGTCGTGCGCGTGAGGACTCGGCTCTATTGTCCCTCGAATGGATTTGTGGATGGCTCGTGTATTTGGGCCCGCATTCGATAGAACCTATGACGTCTGATTTGTTCAGTTACAGGGGACCAGATCTCGTATGGATAATCTTCTGGGATTTCAGGATCTGTATTGTCGGCCATTGGATATTGTTGTGTCTTTTTTGTGTTGGGTATGTGTTTCTGGTGTTTTTGGATTTTTAAGGGTTTTTGGTGTTTTTGGATTTTTTAGGGTGTTGAAGGAAGTGAAGGTGGAGACTTAGTATAAAAAGGGATTTCTATTGGTATGAGTTTTATTTTTTTGAAGTTTTTTTGGTATTCATGTCTTTTTTTTTTTTTTTTAGCCTCTAAGGCTTTGGAGATATGGTGGTTCAGTTGAAATGCCAATTAGAGGTGTCGTTTGAAAGTTCTGTGGGCATAGAGCTGGTCGGTTGAGATGGTGAGGAATGTCGTCGGTCGAGATTGGACCCAGAACCGTCGGTCGAGAGCTGACGCAAATTCGTCGGTCAAGATCTGATCGAAAATCCGTTAGTCGAGATCTGACGCGAACCCGTCGGTCGAGATCTGATCAAAACCCTCGGTCAAGATCTGACGCGAACTCGTCGGTCGAGATCTGATTGAAAATCTATCGGTTGAAATTTGACGTGAATCTGTCGGTCGAGATCTGATCGAAAACTCGTCGGTCGAGATCTCAAAAAAAAAAGTCGGTTGAGATTTAAAAAAAAACGTCAGTTGAGATTTCAAAAAAAAAAAAATGTCGGTTGAGATTTCAATAAAAAAATCGGCGGTTGAGATTTCAAAAAAATCGTCGATTGAGATCTCAAAAAAAAACGTCGGTTGAGATTTCAAAAAAATCGTTGGTTGAGATATGAGCGGAGGGCGTCGGCTAAGATATGAGTGGAGGGCGTGGGCTGAGGGAAGCGTTGGTTGAGATATGAAGGGAAGCATCGGCTGAGGGAAACGTCGGCTGAGATATGAAAGAAGCGTCGGCTGAGATGTGAAGGGAAGCGTCGGCTGAGGTATGAAGAAATGGAACGTGACGGAGCGGTTGAAGGAGTGTAGTTGATGGGTGTGGGCTCAGGTTTGCAGTTGTGGTGGCTTGTTGGTTGGTTTGCAGGTTCAGGTGCAAGCAAGTTGGTTTTCAGATGGATTTGCAAGCAAGTTGTTTTGCCTGCGTTTGTTGTTTCTTGCAGGTCATTTTGCAGGTAGGGTAGTTCGTTTGCAAGGTAGAATACAGATCAGAACACTGTTACAGTAGGTGTGGGTTTATGAGGTGTGGAGTTCAAGCAGCAACGGTGCCAAATGTTGGCAGATCCCCTGCTTTAGAGGACTTGTTGTTTACCTCTGTGTTTCTTGCTTACAGATCTATTTCTTGTATGTTACCAGGTTCGTTTGGGCATTACGTGACTGTTTCTTATTTGTTACAATGCCCAGACCAAGCAAAAACGGACTGAGTAACTCTGTAGTATAGATTTTCTTTGTCCTACCTGTCAGAGGACTACTCAGGGATGTCACTCTTGAACGCACTTACATTCTACATAAAGATGCAAGCCTAGAACGCTCATTCACAGATCATCATGCAAACCAATGAACGTTCAGTAGTTTCTACTGCTACTTACTCTAAAAGTGGATTGAAATCAGAGCCTACACTACATTGAACTGAGCTACATTTGCATAAACTGATAAACAAGAAACAAGAACTAAACTACAACATGTTAGAAGTCCAAGAATCAAGAAACCAACCAGTCTATTGATTCTTGGACATCCCAAGAACATCAAGAACTGGATTGTACAGAGATATGCAAGAATCACACCACAGATCCAACCTATTTAGTTTACTAGAATGCTGGCTCCTACATTAATCCACAAGAAAACATGAAATCTAATCCACAACTAGGAAAGCAATAAAACTAATCCACTCTAAATCCACAACCACACACAATATGAATGGAAGGGCATGATCATAGGGGCATCACTCAAGCAAACCATCATGATCAAGGAGATTAGTGTAGCATCAAACTCATGGGAAATCTTCTTATTAAGCATGGAGTAGATACAATGCAAAAAGCTCCTCTACACAAAGAGGGAGTCTCTTAAATAAGCAAGAGAGCTCCTTAGGTGGCATCCTAGTGGAATTTCCACATTTCACAAATTACAAGTGGAATAATGCTCTCCACTAGAGGTCACCATCAAAAGCTGGCCCACTCTACTTTCTTTAAGAGGGGTCTACTTGCATTTATTACATTTGCCCAGAAATACTAGTTCCTACATGGTCATTCCATCTTCCGGGATTCACCATGAGGCTTACACAGTTCTTACTTGTCTTTCCTAGCTAGTGAGGTCTACATTTTCATGGGTCATGCTAACTATTATAGGATCTTCATTCTTGATTTTGTAGAGTTAGCCAAACCAATTTACAAGCTCACAACGGATCCACATTGGAATGAGAAAGCTCCAAAGGCTTTCCAAAAGATTAAGGATGCATTGGTCTCAGCACCAATCCTATGGCCACCCAATTGGTCCATTGAGTTCCACGTGCATACGGACGCATCAAAGTATGCAGTTGGAGCAGTCTTAACCCAGCCAGGTGAACACAAAAAGGATTTTCCAATCCGATTTGCAAGCCGACAGCTCAGTGATACCAAAATGAATTATTCAACCATAGAGCGAGAAGCACTGGCAATGATCTATGTGGTTAAGAAGTTTCGACACTATTTGATGGCCACACATTTTTCTTTTTATACGGACCATCAACCCTTGCTATATCTCGTTAATAAAACTTGCAACACCGGGAGAATCACCAGATGGCTCCTGTTGTTGTTGGAATTTGATTTTCGGATAGTAGTTCGCAAGGGAAAACAACACTACATGGCAGATCATGTGTCACGAATCAAGGGAAAGGAGATTGCAACTCAACCCGACGATGAGCTGGCAGATGCTGTCTTATTTTACGTGGATACAATACCGAAATGGGCTACCGACATTGTTGAATATCTAATGCGGGGCCAACCAGACAAATCCCTACCAAAGGCGGAACAGCAGAAATTGATTTTGAAAGCTAGACCTTATCAGCTGATTGTCGCCAATTATACCAAAGAGGTCCAGACGGAATTATTTGGCCGTGTATTCTTCCTCATGAGACCACCCAGATCATTTCGCTTTCACATGAAGGCATGGGTGGAGGTCATTTTGCATCTGACATTACGGTTCGCAAGATCCTATAATCAAGATGTTGGTGGCCAACGATTCATAAAGATACAGAGAAATACTTAAAAAAGTGCGATGTGTGCCAAAGGGCAAGAAGACCAACGAGATTGAACTATGATCTACTGCACCCAGTCTTAGCCCAAGCACCGTTCGAAAAATGGGGACTGGATTATATTGGTCCAATTCACCCTACAGCAAGGAGTTCCCAGGTTCGATACATAATTGTAGCCACAGACTACCTCACCAAATGGGTCGAAGCCAAGGCAGTACGAGTAGCTGACGCTAGGACCACTGCCAAGTTCCTTTATGAAAATATCATTGTGCGCTTCGGGTGTCCGGTGGAACTAGTCAATGATCGCGGAAGCCATTTCATCAACAAGACCATCAAGGTTCTGTTGGAGGAATTCTTTGTGATCCACAGAACCAGTATGCCTTATTATCCTCGTGGTAATGGACAAGCACAATCATCCAATAAGATCTTGTGTAGCGTGCTCACGAAAACATTTGAAGCTAGCAGATCAGATTGGGAACACAAGTTGCATGATGCACTGCGGGCATTTAGGACAGCATATAAAGGGATCACCAATCAAACACCCTTCCAATATATGGTCAGGATGCTGTGATGCCAATAGAGTTTTTAGTTCCATCATTAAGGATTGTCACTACTCAACGTCTTAATGAGTCCAAATCTCTATAGCTACGCCATGATGCTCTGCATAAACTCTGTGAAACACGCTTACTAGTTGTGCATGCACTGGCAGCTGAAAAGGAAAGACGCAAAGCTTGGCATGATCGTAGATTGCAAAAGAAGGATCTTCGTTTAAGAGATCTGGTCCTGATGTATAAAACCAATGCGATCAAGGGGAAGTTAAAATTCACGGGCGAAGGTCCTTATAGGATCAAGGAAATTCTTAATCATGGGGCCGTGAACTTAGAAAATCTTGATGGGACGCCCTTTGACACACCCATCAATGGTAGCCGGTTGCACAAGTACTGGCCACCACAGTAAGACAGATCCAGATTGGGGGTGGCACGTTACAAAAAGCTTATCTGCTTAGCCATTATCACTAGATCTAAGGATATCAAGCCAATTCAAGCTAAATCCATCAAGATTCAGCCAGATCTGGTAGGATCGAGAAAATCCGTCAGAATCCAAGGAGGATCCAGATCTTGATATGGTCAAAAAGGAAGCAGATCATTAGACTGACTGAGCGATCTACTACCAAGAATACATCAAAACTTCCAGAGCACTACCAACAGTCAGATCAAGCCTGGATGAAGCTGATTACCAGTTTATAAAAGTTAAAATCCAGAAAATTTCGAGATCTCATCAAAAAACACTCTGAAGGAGCACTTTTTTCATGATTTTTTGAGATCCTCTGGGAGATAGCTCTTGAAAATTGGACAGTCACCAAGTCTGACTTAGATGCATCCATGAAAATCTCTATGAGAGTTCCGGATGGAGAAATCATTATTTTTTAGTGTATGCGAGAGTTTTCAGAAGCAGAATTTTCAAAACCCTTGCAGAGCATCAAGATCAACTTACCAACTCTCGCAAGGTGCCTAAATGGAATTAGAGCAGTGAAATTAGCTTGCCTACATGGTCTGATCTTGAAAATCCAATCACATGAACAAGTTGTGCGAGATATCACTTCCTGCGAGAGTTGAACCCTCGCAGACAGCCTGAACCCTCGCAGAACCTTCGCATAGTAGTCAAATCACCTTCTGAACTCTCGCAGACTTCCCTGAGGTCTTAGAATTTTGTGAGGAAGGTGCCTGCCAAAATTTGGGTGGAACTAAGCAAGGAAAAGTGAATTTCACCTAATACGCACTCTAAATTCCACTATATAAAGGCTGAATTTGAGTCATTTGTCACCTTTACTAGCGAAGCTCTGCCGAAATTTCCACTAAAAATACCAAGTTTTATGTTTTCAGCCAAACTTTCTACCAGTTGTCATCTGCTCATATCAAACACCGATATGCGCTCTGAACTACAATCATTGTCATCCAACACTCATTATTCTCAATTTTCTACTGTTTCCTTCCATTTTTCACCTTTTTTCTACTTTTTTGACTTTTTTGACCACTAATCATCATTGCTAATATGGCCTCCTCATCCTCTGAAGACTCTGGTGCCAAACAGGTGATCCAGTGTGACATCCCCAAGGCCACGCAAGTTTGGCCTCTACCCTCTGACACTTTGATCCAACCATGGCTGCAGACAGTCGGGCCCCTCCTTTAAGCAATGGGTTTTTACTCAGCGCTCTTCCATTCTGAGATTAACATGGGTCTTGCCCTTCATGCTTACGCCACCTGGGACGAGGACAAGGCTCGTTTCCACTTCCTGTACCAAGGTACCACGTACAAGGTCAAGATTAACGCCAACTCAATGATCACCATTGGCATTATGTCCGGTGATCGTCAACCCATCTCCCATAGCCACACCAAAGCTCTGATCAAACCATTCATCACCCAAATCACACCAAAAATTCCCATCCAAACTAACAATGGTTACCTAATAGAAGCTATCACGGAACCCGTCCTCCAGGTAGCTGCGCATCTGTTGAATAACTTTCTGGTTATTTCAACATTTCACAAGGACAGAATCCAATCCACATTGCTGAGTCAGATAGTGGAATCCTTTCTGCAATTCCCTAACCCCTTCGTTGTGCCATATGGCTGGCATAGCTTCCTTATTCGAGAACTAACAAACCCCATCAAATCCAACAACCATGAGAGGATCGCAGTAGGCCCCTTGTTGTGTAACTTCGCCTGTGCACTTCTCGAGGCGAAAGTGCACGGTTTCCAATGCTCATCCCTCCATATCTATCCTTGTGCCACATACTAACCTTTCTCATCCCAACCTACAGTCATTAACACAACGGCCAGTAAACGAATACGTGGCGCTGCCTCTATATCCACATCTCCACATGTTACCTGACGACGTGTCTCCACTGCCGCACTAACTACTCCATCAACCACCGCCGCTTCTTCTTCCGTGCAACCCCCCACTCCAATTTCTGTTGTCTCTACATCTCTTCCTCTTCCATCCACATCTGTTTCTGTCTCCATCCCCGTTTCTTCTGTTGATACCACTCCTACTTCTCTTCCAGTGTCCGCTGCTCCATCCATCACCATCGCATCCTCCATTACTCCTGCCACCACCATTGCTCCTCTCACATTCAGCTCTTCTGATTCGCAATTGTCCCTCGACACTCTGGCATGGATGCAAGTGATCAATTTTTCACCTCCATGCTAGACACTTTCCGTTGAGACGCACAACCAGAGCCAAAGCGCAACCACCAGTCAGGGCCCAACAACATCATCCAGAGGGTCACGAACGATATCTGTCAGCCGGGCCTTCCAAAAACTGAAATTCATGGAGGAGAATGTCAATGAATTTTTATTCAAATATCTCCACGAGTCATCAAGAGGCGGCTGACAGTTATCATTCTCAACTCAGACCATCAAGGAAAAAGAACTGCAAGCCTTACCCGCCCTCCAACCACAACCAGAGTGGCGACAGCAGTTATTTGAGAGAGACCCTACGGCCATCAGGGCTTACGTGACGAGTCCACAACAGTTACGGGTGAACGTGCATTTCTTGCCATGTCCAAGAAGATCCAAATGGGCGGAATGCGGCACTCCTCTGGACTAGATCACACTCAACAATTTTAACTGGCCGATCCTCAAATCCGAATATGGGTGGACAACAGATGTAGACACCAGGGCTCTCTCCGCATTCGCCAGGCACTACATCAATCGCCCCGACCCCACAGTCCATGCGACAACCACTTACGTCCGGAACTTGGAATATTTAATGGGCATTGAAACAAAATGGGATGATTTTCTTCCCTCCATATTTTTTGATCCAAATAAGGCGTTCGCTTTCGACAAAGTTGAAGACTGGCTGCCAGTTGCTCGCGTATATTACCGAGCTACATTCCTTGGTGATCCATGGACGAAACGATTCCAAGCATGGGTGGATCAGGATTGGTTGACAGGAGTTCACAAATCCTTCCACACACCAAAGGACTCGAAGAAACTAGACCGTCTCAACTTCATGGAAGACGTTACGGGATATCTCATCCACCAGAGGCGGTCCAAGAGAACGCTCTACTAAACCGGCAGAGTGCCGAGGGATCGGCACTACTTCAGGCCATGGGTCCTGTTGGGGGTATTCCCAACAAAGTGTAAATAAATAAAATCCTCCAATAAAATGTGTTGCGAGGGTTTTTATTGATATCAATATAGATTTTTACAATCAGGTGTCCATAGTGTAATATTGGAATGCAATTTTCTATATTGATAAAAAGACATGATGATTGGCATGTATTTGCTAATAGTGAATCTCAGTGTTCTTCCATAAATTGGATTTTTTCGCCAATATCTCTGCATTTGATCTCGAGCTCATGTGTTGGGGGCATTCCCAACAAAGTGTAAATAAATAAAATCCTCCAATAAAATGTGTTGCGAGGGCATGGCATCCTGTGCGTATAAGCCCATGGCCCAATGAGCACACAATTGAAGTTGTAAATAAAATAAACTTGACTTGGGCCTTGTAATTAAAATAAAACTAGAGGCCCAATGTCATTTTTAGACTTAGAGATCACTTTTTAGAGTTGGGTCCAAATTGGGACTCATATGAATCTTGTGATTTCTAATGTACTTTTTGTGGACCCTTGGATCAAGTTGGGTCCAAGATGAATGGCTAGGATCATTGTGAATATTAGCCAATAAGATTGAGGGGAAAGGGTCTTCCCCATTTTATAAAAAGGCACCATTTGTACACTATTTCCATGCTTAATGAGAAGGAGGAAACTCTACCATTTTTGGAAGAGAAGCATCCTCATTTGCTATTCACTACTTGCTATTGCTCTTGGTTGTGTTTTCTATTGCTTTCTATTTCCATGTTTTATTGTTTGCCATAGTGAATGTTTTTCCATTAGCAAGCATAAGGAGCATTTGAGCTAACCTCCACCCTCACTCTCTTTCTCTCTCTTTCTCTTCTCTTCTCAATCTCTTCTTCTCCATCCCTTCCCTTCAACCAAAATTAGTATAGAGGAGTAGAGTTAAAGAGGAGTAGTATAGTGGTGAGTAGAGTTAAGGGAGAAAGTAGGAATTTAACTAAAAGTAGCATCTATGCATAGTTAGGCACCTATCCAGTGATCTAACCTTTGTTGATAGGCGGAAGGGCTATACTACGAGAGATCTTCAACCCCACATCATGTCTTTTACGTACCTGTATAAAACTAATACAAACTGAGTTACAATTAGTACAGAGATTGTATTAGAAAGTTTTGATTGAAACTATTCATAAAGAATCGAGTGTTTATAGCTACTTACGAGTTTACCATTGAAAACGAATCTGAAGTCTGAAAGTACATCATTTTGTAGGAGCAATAAACTCCAATCTTCTTCCACCTCAACACATGTCAAAACAACATATCATTGTATATAATTTCCATATTTTTTTGTTTTGAATGTCCATTGGCTTCCAAGTCTTGATTGAGTGGCACCCATTTACCTTTATTTTTTTTTTCATCTTTGATATTGGAAGCATAAGCTCAACATTTGTTTTTCAATTTGATAACAAAATCACATAGAAGACATTTTAATTCTGCATTCTATTTCTCCATTTGATCTTTTGTCCTAGTCTTCATCCATAAGTTCATATATTAAACTATCTGATAAATTTTTGCATACAAATATCATTGGGGTTTTGTGCACATTGACACTTGAAAAGAAATCCACAAATATATTCAAGATAACCCAACTCAATCTAACTGTTTTTTATCACGTGCTTATCTTTAATGAATTTTTTACATTATTATATATCTTGCAACGAAATAATCTTGAAACTGTGGCATCTGGTGCAATCCATTCATCACTTTCAAAACTAGGTAATGGAATTGGGACTATTTGTCCAAAATCGTTTTTTGTATCAGGAATGTACATTGATTCATAAAGACAGATCTCACTTTCAGCTAGATCTTTTGCAGTTCTACCTCGATATTGCAGCTGTCCAATATCAGTGTGAATAACATCTAACACACTTGCTAGAGATCCACTGGGCTCCCATTCATTCATGTTGGATGGATATAAATCTGCAAGAAGATAATGATCAGATTGGCAAATTTATTATTAGATATTTATGAATGACAAAAATTCAATTATCAAAAATATCAATACTCATAGTTGTTTTTTTTGTGATCCTAACGGTTGAATCCTTGCACATTTATCTCTAAATGCATATATACATGTTGGACTAGAATTTCAAAAATAGATTTTCTTCTTGATGATGTTCTGAAATCCAAAATTTTGGCCTTCCAATAAGATCGAAATGATAGTTTTGACTTTTTGAGTTTTCAAAATGCTCCTCTTGATGATGGATGCATCAAAACCCAAGCATTTTTTGAATATTTTCTTGGCACCCATAATCGATTATCATCTTTCTCGTTGAATAGAAGCACAAAGTCGATTGAGGAGCACGGTTTCCTTGATGGCGCCATTTGTAATGTGCATGCAAAAATCTGAAACACTGAACTATGAATCTGAAAATATGCGTAGACAAAAAGCCATGAATCTAAAACTATGTGTTGGCATAAATTTGAAACACTGATCTATTTGGTGCCACAAATTAACTCCAGTTAACCCTGTTAGCCATGATTTGACAATGCATATACATTAATGGTACATCGATTTTCTCATCTCAACCATCTATCATATTTATTTTCAATATTTTTGGGTCTCTTCGGGCAGTGATGAGCTGGAAGGGCAGGCCTCATCAACCAATAGCATTTCCACATGCTGCCCGATGAAACAGCAATATATTTAGAAAGTTTTTATTTTATTTATATTTGGAAAATTCTATGTTACATAGAATTTCGATTTCAAGATTTCAATTGGTCCACATGGCAATGAAAATAAGAAAAATAAATTAAAAAAAACATCTTTTTCAAAGGCCCTCTTCGGGCTCTAAGTTTCTCTAAGGTGTGTGCTAATTTTCTATGCAATAGGTGGCCGAGTGCTATGTTGGATGGGAAAACCCCTTTTGAGGTGTTGTATGGTAGAAGGCCGACTATCAAGTTCTTTAAAAGTTTTGGATGTATTTGCTATATCAACATAACTCTTAATGATAGGACAAAGGAGGATCCATCTTCAAAGACATGCATTTTTCTTGGATATAGTGAGATAAGAAAAGCTTACAAGGTTTACATTCCTTCAACTAATAAATTGATCATTGGAAGAGATGTCATTTTTTATGAGGAAAATATTCCAAAGGTTTCTTCTAGTGCTGATGTTGTGGTTGGATCTAACAATCTTGATGTTGATGACATGGATGGTCGTACTTTGGATGATGTTGATGAAGGGCCTTCATCAAGTCAAAAGCCAAGGAGGACATCATGGCAAAGGCAAACACCTTCAAGGCTCACTTATGATGAGAAAGGTGAGAAAGTTGTTGGTAGACCAAGCTATGCTTTCCTAGCCTCTTTTGATGAACCTACATGTGTAGATGAGGCAAGACAAAAAGAGGAGTGGATCCAAGCAATGGATCTTGAGTATCAAGCTCTTATGAAGAACAACACATGAAGATTGGTGAGACATCCAAATAATAAGAAAGCTATTGGATGCAAGTGGATCTTCAAATTGAAGACAAACCAAGATGGATCAATCAACAAACACAAAGCAAGGTTGGTGGCCAAGTGATGTGCACAAGAACATGGTATCGACTATGATGACACCTTTGCACCTGTGGCAAAGATGGTAAACATTCGGGTCATCATCTCTCTTGCTACTCTATTTGGTTGGGACCTATGGCAATTGGATATCACTAATGCATTCTTGAATGGTGATCTTGAGGAGGAATTATACATTGTGCAACCTGACGGCTACATCTCACATGGAAAGCCAAATCATGTTTGTTATTTGCAAAAGCGTCACGTATGGTCTCAAGAAAGCTCCAAGGAGTTGGTATGCTAAGCTTAACACATTTCTACTCTCTCAAAACTTTGTTATGAGTGAGTATGATCATTCACTGTATTTTATCAAGTTACCATTTTTATAATGTATGTGGATGACATCATATTGAGTGGAGGCTGATGCGACTCGAAGGACATAAGACAATGCGTATAGTCCTTGGTTTATATCGCCATCCAAGATATACTAACTCTATTCTAAAGAAATTTCATGTGGTAGATGCTAAGCCTTGTGATAGACCTATGGAGTCAAATGTAAAGCTCACTATAAGAGATAATGAAAGATCCTTCAAGGACATTACTCTCTATAGGAAGCAAGTTAATTCACTCATTTATCTAACCATCACAAGATATGATCTAAGCTATTGTATTGGTAGATTAAGCCAATTTATGCAAGATCCTAGTGTGGAGCATTGGAAGCTAGGAAAGAGAGTTTTGAGATACATCATGGGAACTCGAGATTTTGGCATATTATTGT
Organism: Diphasiastrum complanatum; assembly: GCA_029204225.1. Taxonomy (NCBI): domain Eukaryota; kingdom Viridiplantae; phylum Streptophyta; class Lycopodiopsida; order Lycopodiales; family Lycopodiaceae; genus Diphasiastrum; species Diphasiastrum complanatum. The sequence continues at coordinate 49,153,368 of CM055096.1, forward strand.
ATGAGAAATCATCACCTAAATTTTTTGGATTTTCAGATTCGAACTTTTTTGGAGATCAAATGGATAGGAAGTCCATTATCTATATAGAAGATACCAATGTGCATGCTCCTCAAGTTGATCCATTTGCACCTTACCAAAATAAGTAGTATTAGATGTGTCTAGGCTTGTCTAGTCTTACTGAATCTTTTGTCATCCATGGATACATAGTTGCTTCCGATCCAAATAGAGTTACATCCTATCTAGCAACCATGTAAGGTCTCTCTCAAAAACCATCCATAGATGAGACCGCGAATGTGTTACAACAACAAAATGTGCGATTTCCAACACAAGGTTCCGACGGATTCAAAAAAATTTCATAATTTGCCGAAATCCAACATAATAATACGTTGGAATCTGACACAAAAAAATTAAAAAAAATAAAATAAATAAGAAAAATTGCCCGAACAAACTTATTAACCCAAAAAAATGCTATTTGAGTAATAACCTTCTCCTTTTGTAACCGGAATAGACAGATCAAAAACCTGATTTCATTTAGCGAATATGGACCGTGTGACACAACTGTGGCCAAGGAGTCCTTATTATAAAGCATAAATGTACTAGATCTAATGTACTTGACAATTCTGAAGAAAACATGTCAAAATCACACAACAATTAGTCCTACCAGAACATTACGGATTCAGGATTATGTGATGAACGTCGTACCAAGGTACTAAAATCCCTAAGGGCACCACACTTCATTTTGATATGGATTAGATCGTACATGTTCATGTTGATGTTGTGTCGTGGATGAAACAAACAGCTAGAAAATTGGACCCCATTAAGCCAGAATGAAACTTGTCACACTAATGCGACAAAGTAGCTCATATTGCAAGCCCTTTTTGCCATCCTTCAGACACACTTGACGTTTATGAACAAAATATATTTATGTCGGACATCAACTACTCCTATTGTTCCATAATGGCTTTAAGAACCTTGAGGACTCCAAGAGGGACATTGAGGCAACTGCCATGACATGTTACCAAAAGTGGATATGTTCCTTGTATGAATGCCACATCTCAAAGGACATGTACTACCATGGCAATCATGGGTCCTTAGTTTGGTATTTTATCCAATATTATATGTAGACAATAGTTTCATCAAGAATTCTACAATTTGTCGAGAAATCATAAAGGAGATCAAGCTAAGTTATCAATCCATTGTAGGGGCAATGTCAAATCTAAGCCAAATAGAAATGAGGCTAGGCTAAAAAAAGTAAAAGTCACAAAATAAAAAGATTAATATGAACCTATGGTTTTGGTATTGACATTCCTCGAGATAATAAAAGTCCTTTGAAGGTGTTGGGTTTGAATTTTTAGATATTATACCGCAATGAAATAGATTATGTGAATGCCATGAAAATTGAAGCCTATATTTTATCCTAATCAAATGACTTAATGTGCTAGTTAGATGGGTCATGTTAGATGTGCTAGATGGGCCATGTTGATATAATATTAGACATTTGTAGGGTTTTGACATTTTGCGAGTAAATCACATGCGAGCTTAGCGATTTTATTTGTAATGATGATAGCAGGAAGAGGAGTGTTGTCTTTTTCTACCCAGCATGCTACAAACTATAATGATCACAGTTTCAGTGATAGATCCCACCTGATATAAATGAGTATATTTTAAGTATGTCTATAATCTCCAACATCTCCTTGATACCAACAATATCTAGAATTCATCCACAATCATGCATAAGATCTATGTGAAAATCACAAGAGTGTATACAAGAAGTGTAGAACTATTAGGCCCACCCACAAAGACATGTCAAGTAGAAGAATATTGCATCTCAGTGTCTCACTGATGAACATTGCATGTTGGAAACAAACTAAAAGTCTCATAATTTCATCAACAGTCATGGCATTTACAATTCATCCATTGATATGACATTTCAAACGTCCTTCTATAATCATGAGATTTACATGTCATGGGTAGGTTCTTCCTCAAGTTAGAGCAAAAAGAAGGTCTCCATCCTTCAACATCGGTTGATGGATGAACATATTGGAATTCCAGTCGAGTCTCATGACCTGAATATGTGCTTGCATGCCAAATAAGACTTTTTCTCCAATAGACGCTTTTGAAAATCGGGACATATGCAAATGGGTTTACTAGTTATGTGCACATCGTACCTTAGAAGACTCCGTCTCAATCACAAATATTTCATGCTTATTCTCCTCCATGACCTTTTTTATCACCACACGTGCATCCAAGGATAATGCTCTTTTTATTTGTTCTAGTGCAACAAGTGACACACTTGGCCTGTAATTTGGATTACGAGCATCATTTGTGGTGCGCGTAGCTGAAGGTTGGGTGCCCTCGTGTCCAAGTTGGGGTGCTTGGGCTTCTGTAGGCCCACTTTTAGAATTGAGTGGCTTCGTCTCAAGCTAGAACCCGCCCAGAGTGAGCATGGCTTCTTCTTCTTGTGTTACATTTGTACCAAAATCAACCGGCCAAATGTTGGGTACCTTTGCAAGTGTTGGAGAGATACCTTTATCCAGATGCAAGTGTGAGTGCGATTAGTATTGCAAAACCACATCATTTGTTGTATCTTGCCATTGGACTGCATTCTTGTGGATAAGAAACATGGGGCAAGAGTCCCTTTCGTTGAATTTGAAATTAGTTTACCACATTTACCTTGTCATGGTAGCGAACCCAAGCACTTTACACGATTATTTCATGAAAATCTACTTTCATGTGCCCCACACGTTCCACAACAAACTTCAACAAATTCCAAAATAGTACTCGAGATTCAATGTCTCATTTCACAAGTGGCTATTGTCAGTAGTTCTTGGATACTGCAAATTTTAGAACCAGCACGTATCAGTGCTAACCTAGTGTGGATATGTGGTTCTGAAAGAAAAACCATAGGTGTTACACATTCATGTTTATCTTGGATTGCACAGATGTCACCCCATTGTTGTCCACCAACCGAGGACTCGTCTGGTATGATCAACTTGTACCCATGTGTTTTTTAGGTCACCGTTGCTAAATCTTTGCATTCAAACCACAAGATCCACACCTGATGCGGGTCCTTTTGTGGACATCTTGAAAACAAAGCAACGCTCACTAGGCAAACCCTATCCAAGGAACCTACTACCGTGAAAAAACTCATACATAGAATTTTTCTTCAACAAGAAGAAGTTGTCCAGCTCTTCGGGTAGGTCACTCCATCGGATCACTTGGTTGTAGCATTGCTTCAACTGATTCTTCTTATTCGTAGGTGCCTTGGGTGGTTTGATCCTTGAGGTTTTTGCCATAGCAGACCTTTGTGGTGGTTGAGCTGGTACCTTCTTGGTTCCGTAACGATCTGGGTCCATGTGGTGTAGGACTTGTTCATCAGTCAACTCAATCTCCTTATTATAAGTTAGAGCATGTTGTCAAGGGACTAGATCATCGTCCACTGGGTTCTCAATCGGATCTGCTGACAACCATGCTACGTTTATCATATTCACTGCAAATGTGATTGGTGTGTCCATAGTGTAACATTTGGGTGAAGATGTACTCAGTTCTGGATCTGATTCATATTGACATGCCTGGTAGTCAATAGTTGCTAATGCATCTGTCCATCTCATGACATCCGTCTCTGAATGATAGTGACCTCCCTTGGCTGGCCTTGGGCGATCAATCGTATGATCTGTCGTGGATGAACTGTCATCAGCTTTGGGTGCAATAGGTTTCACCGCCCATGTGATTGGATCTACCTTTACAGCCTGTTCTCTGTTCTTGAAGGTGAGTTTCCCTGAACCCCAGTTGTATACTACTTGCGCAGCCCTCAACCATGGTCTTCCCAGTAAAATACGGTATGCAGATGGAGATTCAGGTATATCCATGACCACAAAAGTAATCACATACTGCATGCTTGCTATCTTTACGGGAATATCAGCAACTACACCTTTTGGTTTCACACAGGATTGATCTGCTAACTTGATGGCAAATCTGGCTGACTTCAATCCTTGTAGTCCCCATTTTTCGTACAAAGTAATGGAGATCAGATTGACACCCGATCCTCCATCCACCACTGCCGCCTTGTCCTCATATCTCTTGTGTTTGATTGGCAAAGTGATGTTGTGTTCCTCACTTTTCCATGCTGCTCTCATGTGGAGGACGTTACTTGTTTCATCATAGCCCACACAATATATGGGCTCAGGCGCTACTGGCTCCTCATCCGCCTTGGCCCATTCAACTAAAAGGCTTTTCGCTTGTGGCGCAATCCGCAGTAGTTCTCCGAGGGGTAAACTAACGCGGCTTGACAGCAAGAGTGTAAGCCTTTTAGTGCGTGGTTCCTTAGGCTCTACCATGTAAAAAGGTGATTCATGTTGGTGCAACTGATCATTCTGATAAGTGCACAGTGGTGAGCCCATTTGCGGATCCCGTTCGACGCCGACTGGAGATTCTGTGGGATTGTTTCGTTCTTGCTCTTTTTCCTCCTCTTGTGCTTTTTGTATCCAGTGTCTTATTTTTTGGTACTGTCTTCTCTCTTCCCTCACATTTGGATATGGCGCTGAAGTTGAGGCATGGTCGTCAGTGACCGATGGTGGTGGTGAGGGAGCCACTTCCTTCCTCTTCTGTGTTCAGGTAACAGCTGACATAGGAGCGTAGTCGTGTCATCCTTTCGATGGCATCCCTGCTGGAACTGCTGATTGCTGTATGGCAATGAGGTTAAGAGGTGCACTGGTCCCAGGTTTAAATGGACAATTCTTGAAACAATGTCCATAACCGCAATCCCGATAGGAGGTTGTATATTGTCCTTTGTAGGGACATTCTGCAATTTTGTGTCCCTCGCCGCGCCCGTAGCAGCCGTAATTTCTTTCACCTTGACGTTGAGTTTGAGTTGCATAGGCCGAAACATATTCATTTATGGCAGGATCCATAAATGGTTCATCTGGTCCGTACAACTGCTGCTGCTCAGGTTGAGGTGACATTTGCAATTCTTGTTTAGCTGCTGTCAGGTTTACATGGGCCACTTGTTGATTGGCTAGCCCTGGTGGAGCAGGTAAGGCCATGCGTTGTGGTTGATTGGGTGCACCATACCTTGGTGCCTCGTTAGGTGCCCCTTGATGATAAGGATAAGAAGTCTGATAAGGACTTCTCTTCTGTTGAACAACCCTAAACAAGCAAAATGCCATATCGTGTGATGTTGCATTGCACAGATGGCAGAATCTATGTGTCAGTCTCAGATTTTGCTTTAGGATTGTATGGTTTTGCGTGCATATTGAACACCATACATTTTCTCATCGAGGATACTGTAGCTGGGTTGGTCCTGATTGATGTGAAGTTACTGCTACAGTTCCTTGTAAGGCCTTCAGTTTATGGTCAAACTGCGCCGTAAGTTGCTCCATCTGCTGTTTGTGTAATTTTGTCATTTGCTCCAACAACAGTTTTGTGGATAGAGCGGATGCGTTTGATGATGATGACGCGATTGAGGGAGTAGGAATGTGGGTGGAAGGATATTCGTCGTCAGATCCCTCATCCTCTTCCCTGATGGCATCTTCTATAGCTTCTTGTAGAGTAGCGTACTGTTCCTGTCTTTTCAGTTCTCTTTTGATGCTTCATGGTAATCCGGCTAGGAACCACATGATCACTGCATGATCGGGAGTCAGGGTTGCACTGCATTCAGATCATAGATGTTTGACCCGTTCAATATAGTCCTGGACCCTTTCTCGTTTTTCCATCTTGACTTTGCTTAGCAGGAGAAACGGGTCTTCCAGGAACTTTCTTGGTTTAAAGCGCATAATGAGAGCCGTTTTAACCACTTTCCAGGTGGATTTCTCTTCCTCTGACAAGATGAAAAACCAATCCTGAGCCACTGCAAGTAAGGACATAGGGAATAGCATCAACTTCTCTACAGGTGTCCGTTCGTCATAGATTTCACAAGCTTGCTCATAGATCTGGAGGAATCGAATGGGATCTGAGGATCCGTCATATTTTGGTATCTCCATCCCTGGTGCTCTCCAAACTGCATGCAAGGGTGCGACAGGTACAGGTTGTCCCATTGGATCCATTGGTGCTGGTTCCGGTTCTGTCTCTTGTTGCCCTGCTGCTAATTTGGGAAGGTGTGGTGTCTGATTTGCTGTCCTTCGTGTTATTGATCGTCCCGATCTCAAATTCATCCGATGGTGGGTTCCAAAGTGATTGGATATTGCTTATACAATAGGATGCAGTTTGGATCTTCAAGGATCTGATCGATCTGATCGGCCAGAATGAATTTTAGGCCTTTTGCGAGATTTTTCCTTGATAACTTTTTACTCCTTACATTGATTGACCTGAGATTTTGACAGTAGCTGGATCTGATGCAGATCTTTCCATTGATCTGGTCTGTGAGGGTTATCTTGTGCGAGGGTTGCGAGGGTTCTTTAGCTGTTTTGCAGGTAAAAAATTTGATATCTTCCAGATCTCTAGGAAGTAACTCTCACAAGCTTAACAATAGCTAGATCTGGGTCAGATCTCACTATAAATTTCTTTGCGAGATTTAATTCTTGCTTTCACTGGGAACTCTCGCACAGACACTTAATCATCAAAATAACTCTAGTAAGTTTCTCTGAGTCCTGGTCTCACTGAGATGGAACTTCAGAGGGCTCTACGAGAGTTCTTATGAAGATTTGAATTTTTTTGGAATTTTTCAAGGGGCTTTTTTGAAGTTTTTATGATTTTTCCCTGATTTTTACAATCTGCTTGGAACTAACTCTCGCAGGCTTCTATGCAGGTCTAAGACAGTACCCTGGAGCTGCTGCCAGTCATGCAAGGGTTAATTCCTAAAATCTGATGAGTTTTTTTGGGCTCTTTTCCTTCCAAAATGCAGATTGGTGTGTTTTCTAAGTTTTTTGGATGATTGGTTTGGGTTTCAAGCCCTCCTCTACCCTTTCACAACTCCTTAGCTGTGAACAGTCCAAACCCAAAAAAATACAGAAAACTAACTCTAAACTCCCAAAAATCTACCTAAACTACTCTGAAAAACAAGAAAATAGCTAAAATACAACTAAACTAGTTAGTGGAAACCTATCCCCAGCAACGATGCCACTGTGGGGTTGAAGATCTCTCGTAGTATAGCCCTTCCGCCTGTCAACAAAGGTTAGATCACTGGATAGGTGCCTAACTATGCATAGATGCTACTTTTAGTTAAATTCCTACTTTCTCCCTTAACTCTACTCACCACTATACTACTCCTCTTCAACTCTACTCCTCTACACTAACATTCATCATAGTTTTGGTTGAAGGGAAGGGATGGAGAAGAAGAGATTGAGAAGAAAAGAGAAAGAGAGAGAAAGAGAGTGAGGGTGGAGGTTAGCTCAAATGCTCCATATGCTTGCTAATGGAAAAACATTCACTATGGCAAACAATAAAACATGGAAATAGAAAGCAATAGAAAACACAACCAAGAGCAATAGCAAGTAGTGAATAGCAAATGAGGATGCTTCTCTTCCAAAAATGGTAGAGTTTCCTCCTTCTCATTAAGCATGGAAATAGTGTACAAATGGTGCTTTTTTATAAAATGGGGAAGGCCCTTGCCCCTCAATCTTATTGGCTAATATTCACAATGATCCTAACCATTCATCTTGGACCCAACTTGATCCAAGGGTCCACAAAAAGTACATTAGAAATCACAAGATTCATGTGAGTCCCAATTTGGACCCAACTCTAAAAAGTGATCTCTAAGTTTAAAAAAGACATTGGGCCTCTAGTTTTATTTTAATTACAAGGCCCAAGTCAAGTTTATTTTATTTACAACTCAATTGCGTGCTCATTGGGCCATGGGCTTATACACGCAGGATGCCATGCCCTCGCAACACATTTTATTGGAGGATTTTATTTATTTACACTTTGTTGGGAATGCCCCCAACACATGAGCTCGAGATCAAATGCAGAGATATTGGCGAAAAAATCCAATTTATGGAAGAACACTGAGATTCACTATTAGCAAATACATGCCAATCATCATGTCTTTTTATCAATATAGAAAATTGCATTCCAATATTACACTATGGACACCTGATTGTAAAAATCTATATTGATATCAATAAAAACCCCATAAACGGGTTGTTTACATGTAAAATGATTGTATCTTTTTTTTTTATGATTATTTATCCATGCAGGTATAGCTATTTATAGCTTCAAAAATATCATTTGGCCACTTGCCCCAAACTTGACCTAATTTGGAAACTTCTAGATACCTCACCAAACATTTTAGTGAGTAGATGCAATGTATCTATATTAGCCAATCAGAATGGGTCCAAATCTGACCTCATCCACTTATCTACTTACCAAAAATAATAATCCATTATTTAGGCCCTTATTGATAGATATAAAACTATCTCTAAGTTGAGATTTCATGTTGGCCTCCAAAAATGCCAATAAACCAACAAAACTAGGTGACAATTTTTCACAGTGATAATGTATCTCAATGTGCTTAGTTCAAGCATGTAAAATTGGATTGTTGACAAGGTGAATGCAACTTTAATTATTGCAAGATATAGTAGTCACATCCACTTGTGGTTGACCTAATTTATAAGCAATCTACATTACCATATCGCTTCTTGTGTGGCATTGTTGAGAGCATGATAGTTAGCTTCTATCAAAGATTGAACTATTATAGATTGTTTTTTTTTCTTCTATCAAACTGTAGCTATACAAAAACTAAATGTATGACCAGTGGTAGATCATTTGTCATCAATATTAGCTTCCGAATCCAGATTTCTAGAACCTATCAATATTGGCACTTCTCATTGATCATACTTCAAACCAAAATTCAATGATCCATATTGGATGTACTTGAGAAGACATTTGGTAGACTTTCAATGTGTTTGTCTAGGATTTTTCATTAACTAATTTACAACACCAATAGAATAAGCAATTATAGTAGGCCATGTGTATGTAACCAAACTACCCACCAACTACTTGTACAAATAAGCATCTACTTTTTCAGATTTATCATATGCAATTAGCTTCATATTGACATCCATCAGTGTGCTCAATCACGTGTAATCTTGCGCAAATATTGAACTTGTAAAGCGAATCAAATTCATTTTTTTTTGTACTTTAATGCCTAGACAATAGTGCATCAACCCTGAGTCACTCATGTTAAGAGCATTGGATAAATTTGATTTGATCTAATCTATTAGAATACAACTACTTCCAATTATGCTCAAATCATCAACATATAATACAATGAACACAATATCAAAACCATGTTGTAGAATGTAAAGATTAGGATCTACAATACTCTTTACCATTTTTTTCATTTGAAGTGTTCACTGATGTAAGAGTACCATGCCCATGGTGCTTGCTTTAATCCATAGATCACTTTGTTGAGCTTGCACACCAAGTGGTTTTTTAGATATGAGGGTAAAGGTTCTATGAAATCAATACCTTCATGTTTCTCAAATCCTCTTGCAACTAGCCATGCTTTGTATAGCGGGTGGGTCGAACAAAGAGGGAAGGTGGAGGAGAAGGCGGACTTGGTGCTGGGGAGAAGGAGAGGTAGAGCAGAGAGTGATCAGCGAGGACGGGGGTAGAGATGGTGAAGGATGCCAGGCGGGGCAATAAAGCAGGAGATGCAATGAAAGAGTCCACTACGCTGTGACCGCCACCAAATGGGTGGGTGGCAAGTATATGCAGAGGAGGATGGCCATTGAAGAAGACCGTTGAGGATAATGAGACCGTGTGCTTGAGCCAACCTCAGAAGCTGTTCCCCAAAAAGAGTAACCGTCGCTGATGAGTCCGAAGAATAACAGGCATAAGATGTATCCAACGAATGAAGAGAGAGAGTGTCAGCATAGAACTCAGTCTGGTGAGTGGCTATGCGTGCGTTAAAGTCCCCTACAAGCAATATGGAACCCTGTAGAGAGAGTCTAGCAATGCCGTTAGAAAGGGCCTGAAAAGGATCACCTCCCAAATCCGTAAACACTTAAGTGTGGGGAGCAAAGTAGCACACTGCAACAAACAAGTCCTAGTCCAGCCCCAAGAAGGATGCAGTAATCTGAAGCCACAAGTAACGGCCATAAGTATCCTGAGACACCAACCGAATAGAAGGAGTATACACCAACTGAGGCCCGAAGTATCCTGTCCTGTAGCATAGGTCGTGGAGCAAAAATCCACTGAAAACCAAAAATGTGCGGAAGTGGGTGTGTGGAAGACTCATATGTCTCTGCAAAAAGTAGAAATCAGCCAAACACAAATAGGTGTCAAGATCAACTGATGTAGAAGAGGTGGAGAGGCCGCCGCAATTCCAAAAACCGAATGTGGCGCTAGCCGGGGCTATCGGGCTGCTCCCATGCCCGAGTACCCCAACTTCCTATTGATGCTTGGAGAAAAAGCGAGGGTTGCCATTTGTAAATACCACCCGCTGTTGTTTTGTCCTTGCCTACCGAATAATAGTTTTACGCTGTAACCATTGGCATCTAGTAAGGTCATCATCTATGTAAATCTGAGAGCCTCGGAGAGTACGACGCGCACGAAGAACTGTCTGCCGGTCGTCCATAGTTTTGAATTTGACAAATAATACCTTCAGATCATGCTGGAGGCGCCAAGCATACTAGATACCTGGAACTGAGAGCCCCATGCGTGAAGTAAACAAAGAGGTCTTCTGTCGGTTGATCAGGATGTGGACCACAGCCAGCCACATATTACACTTTTCTTTCAGAAAAGAGGTAGAGAAGATACTTCGGGCAGTGAGATTGACATTCCAGCCCGTCTACCGAAGCTCCAGCGTATTCCTCGACCATCCAGAGTTCGTCACCATAGGCCTCCATGTGCCTCACACCAGATCACACAGTTTTTTTTCTATCAGTTAGTGAGTATTATTCCTCCGCGTAGCTGGAGGTTAAGCTACGACTTCTGTACCCTCACTATAGCTGGAAATATTTCTGTTTTAGTTTTAATTTTTGTTTTAGTTTTCGTTGAGATAAGTCCGGTATGGACAATGCTCCTTTCTGATGTACTTTTTCTTTGTCTTATGTGCCCAAGGGCACTCTATAGACGTTAATATCTTCTATTCTATTCTATTCTCTCTCTCTCTCTCTCTCTCTCTCTCTCTCTCTCTCTCTCTCTCTCTCTCTCTCTCTCTCTCTCTCTCTCTCTCTCTCTCTCTCTCTCTCTCTCTCTCTCTCTCTCTCTCTCTCTCTCTCCCCCCCCCCCCCAAATAACAACCTCTATGAAATCATTCCAACACAGCTCAGGAGTTATTAAAAAGTAATGAAGGCATACTTGTTAAACAACATTCTGAGTGATCAGATCCCTTTGGAAATAAAAAGAATTTTTTCTTTGATGACACTATATTGTATGAAGCGGCATTAATGGGTATAATTCTAAGCATTCATTTTATGTGAATGATGAGATTCTATTTCAAGCTATAGCATGGCCAATCATGAGAAAGAACATGTGAGCTGCACTCTACCACCACCAAACCACTTTGCTCATCCACATTATACTTGACCTTGTCAACCCATTTGCAAGAGATAGGTGTCTTACCATTAGGTAGCTCAACTAAGTCCTAACAAGATCCTACAAATGTGTAGTTATGCAACCAGAAAACATAAGATATCAACCTCTCACAAGCTAATCAGAAAGACAGAGTATTAAAGAAAAACTAAATGTGTGTGTTATCTCATCATAGTAATTACTATATATATAGATACTTTTTTCTTGGATCAATCTTGCAAGACAAGACTACCGTCAACGAGACCAAGTCTTGATAATTGTACTACCACTATGCAGCACAAGTGAAAGATGGTAAAATTAGATTAGTTGGTTTCCTTGCTAGATGCCATCACGAGGTTGGATTTATGTCCACCACCATGATTTTGAAAGCTCAAAAGGCTTTCAACTCAATTTCTAGTGAGATGGTGACATGTGTCACAAAATGTAAGGATTCGTACATTGTAATATGCAACCACATCCACATCTCAATGTCAAATTTGGCCCAATCACATTACGAGGTGTAGATCATAAGGCTTATAATATTAAGAGGTGCAAAATATCTGGTCCAATCATGTTTGGAGGTGCAAATCACTTGGCCAATCAAATTGAGAGGTGCAAGCTATGTGGTCCACTCATGGAGAGATGTGTCAATATTGAGGTCCAATCATTATGACAGGTGGAGTCCATGGATTCCAATCAAATTTGAACATTCCTCATGCTAGAACTCGAGCCACTACTATATTGAAGTACGTGATCCTTGTATATACAACTTTGTTTGAGAGAGAATGCAATTTTTGACTTGGAAGCATTTTGGTCTATTCTCTCTCTACCCGAGAGCAAGCCCTAATTCTCTCTCTACCCAAGAGCAAGGTGCTTGTATTGAAATTTCATAGTGAATTTTATTTATTTTTTTCATGTGGATGTAAGGTCTTTGGATGATTGTAACCATTTTGATGTGATTGAGTTCTTGCCTAGATTTAAAGTGTGATAGATAGCTCTTCTAATCTCAAGTTGATCCATCTATCTTTGGTAGATGTGAAATCTCACATGCATGCAGGTGGTGGTAGATCTTCATAAGGTACTCAAAACTACATTTTTGACATGGCACCTTCCACGAGCATCCTTCCACACCCAAAGGCCTAAATCCTGCTTGCACGACCATGTTTTCACCAGCGGATCTTTCTGTTCCATGCTATCCTTCTAATCCTACCTTTCCAGGTTTCAAAAGGGGGAAGATGAGTTCCACAAAAAAGCCCAAATGCCGCAGGGAGGGAGCATGTGGTGACATTCTGGAATAGGATATAATCGTGTGGTTCGGGAGTTTTGATTAGTACTATATAATGTTTTTTCTGTTGTTCTTTTCATGTGTGTTTAGGGTCAGTGTGGGTGGGTGTGTTTGTGTGTGTTTGTGTGTGCGTTTCATGCTACTGGTTTACGGAATGTGTTATATATTAATTTATGTTTTATGCTTGAGAGAGAGAGAGAGAGAGAGAGAGAGAGAGAGAGAGAGAGAGAGAGAGAGAGAGAGAGAGAGAGAGAGAGAGAGAGAGAGAGAGAGAGAGAGAGAGAGAGAGAGAGAGAGAGAGAGAGAGAGAGAGAGATATACATCTAACATTTTTAACTTTTGCAGAAGAAGGAACATAAGTTGGTTTCAAGAAAAAGAGTTGCAAGAGAGATCGAGAATATTATTGATAGGATAAATCACATGAATATTGATTTTGGATCATCATTGGCCTTAGATGATGCTCTTGTTGATGATGACCCCTTGCATGATATGATTAGTTCTTCAATGCCTTGTGATTCAATCCATGTCTCCAAATCTCTAGAACGTTCTTACTACCCAACCACACCTATCCTAGATGTTGCACATGAGTCCTCCATGATACTCCACGTGGATTCCACAAACTTGACCACCCCTTTAAAAAAGAGAACATGTATTGGATGTATAATGACTAGTTTGAAAGATAATTGCAAATTACTATGCACTATTGATGTGTCAAAAGACATTCTAGGTTCTTTGTCTGACCTTCCCCTTCCACCTAGCTTGCAACCATTTGTAAAAACTTTCATTAGAAGTAGATACATGTTGGCCACTCCAATCACCATTACCATTAAATAGAATACCATTTATGTATTGGTGTCGAATGTACATGATCATGCCTAGTGAACACTTTCCTGATGCTGGTTTGGGCCTTTTTGCATTGAGTAGTATTGAGGTCCCTCTAAATAGTGTTGTGACATTGATGCCATATGCTGTTAGTTATAAAAAACCAAAGTGGCATACTACATCAGTATTAGGACTTCAATTTTGTAGATGTAAAAGAAACACTGATATAGCAGAACAAGCTAGTTACAAGCATCAAAATTCACGTGTTCCAATGTTAGGAGTAGAACTAAGATGAGTTTCAAGCTTCAAAGGTGTACGATGGCCAAAAATCAGGAACTCAGAGGGGATAAAAACTGAACAAGGATACCACTCAGATTTTCCTTGGCATAACCAGCATCCACCACTATCATTGGCACAATGACTCAATTTATTGTTTTTGAACCTGTACAAATTTATTGCAGTTTCTTAATAAACCGTTTTTCAAATCCTCACGTTCAATATGTGTTTCAAAACATAAGTTTTTTTAGGCAGGTCCTGTCCTCAAACACTCCAAAGAATAGCATTTTGGGCGATAATTAGCCTTCATAAGGGACCAAAGTAGCTCATGATTCATACTTTCATGTAACATGTTTCAAAAAATCCATAATATACTTAGCAGTAAGCAGAAGCTTCCTTTCCAATGCATTTTAAGGCTTTATTTACTTGTATTTGCAATGTTACTCTGAGTTATGAATGGCTAGATGCATTTTAACCAGCCATATTTTTATACTATAACTCCTATCAGTCATTTTTTCATGCACAACAATAGTGTGTTTTTTTTTTTGCCACTTAAAAGTGGGACCTCAATACAATTGGGGTGATTGGCATGCTTTGTGTCATCACCAATGGAGGATTTGCAAGTATATGGCTTGAGTTCAAATGCTTGTTCTTTAGAGGAGCAACGCATGCAAGGAGACAACATCTCAAGGGCAAATCGTACATACATTGATGGACGTCCAGATGTGCATGGAAACCATTGCTGCATATATAAATAGTTCCATTGGCCACCCTCTATTGACGAATTATGATTTTGAAGAACGCACCAATGGAAAAGAAGAATATTTTACTAGGAATGTAAAGGGCACTTATGTAATGGTCTGTGCCACTAGATCTATCAGGTTTGGGGAGGAATTGTTCACCAAGTATAGTTTCAACCGTCCTATACCCAAATGTTTCCAAAAGACAATAAGTCCAATGTGAAGATTTAAATTTTGTTGATATGTAGAGATGTATAATCCATGCATCTTGATTGTATTTGGTTTGTGTCATTAAATATGTCAAATGTTAGGAGCATTATTCGTCATTTGCCAAGATGTTTACATAAGATAATAAGTGAAAGCTAATGAATGTGAAATTCATAAATATGTAAATATGTAGAAGCGTGTAATTCTTTGAGTTCATTGAATGTTAACAAGTTGAAAAGACAAATCTGTCTAATAGATACATTGGTATGTTCATACTTTTTAAACTAAGAAAAATATTATATTCATATGCAACATTTGGATCTATCAAGTATTGGGAGGAAATGTTTATCAAGCATTGTTTCAACCTACTTCTTGTTATTTTGATATATAGAATTCTTCATCCTCATTTAGTGTTGGAGACAATAATCTGTTGAATTCCACATGTGTGGATTGTCCACTACATGTAAATTGTGATCTCCTAAGGTGTATAGATGCACCAAGATCAAGACTAGATTGAGTTTCAAGATCTATCTTTGATTCTATGGCAAAAACACACTACTACATGCATTCAATCACTTCCAACTCTCACTCACACGTGTGGGAAGTATTCAAAAAATACTCTAAGTAAAAACAAGCTGCTCTCCTTGGGTAGAGAGAGAAAAAGCATCATGAGCTCTCGGGTAGAGAGAGAAAGCTAGAAATTCAATAACTCACAAAATCCATGAAATCACCAAATCAATTAGATCCAAAATGAGGAGTACAATGATACTAGTAGATCCACGAGCTACCACTATGCTTAACTATGATTGGACCATACTTTGTCGCCTCTTGATCTTATTGGACCATTGATCCCTGCACCTCTTAATTCTATTGGACTATATTCAAACCTCAATTTCCTATTGGACCTCACAAGGTTCCACCTCTAAATCCTATTGGACCTCTCGGAATTCATCAAACAAAAGCTTTACACTTGTCTACACTCTAATTGGCACGTGTTTAGCCTCTTACTCTATTTTGTCTCAATAGTGGCATTACAAGTGAAAATGCATAATTTGCCATCTATGCCAAATTTATTCCTATCAACATCCTACACCTAGATGCTTGATGCAAAAAACATAAGACCCCTATATCTAACATAGATAATCTTTTTCAATTCTTCACACTCCTCCTAAAAAATTATCTATGAAGATTTGAGCATTGATCTTGATATAACTCCAAGATTAGATCTATGCTTGATGGAAGCACTTTTGCTCAAAGGCTTGGTGAGTAGATCGGCAATACAAGAGTAGGAGTTGACATGCTCCAAATAGATTTCTCTTCCAATAAGCTTTTCTCTCACAAAATGGTGTGCCACTTCTCAAACACTCTTAGCACATGTGAAGTACTCTAAGAAACCAAATTTGACTCTACAATGATATTGCATGAAACAAAATGGCTAAGATCTCAAAACAGTGCCTAGATCACATATAGATGAGATTGGCAAGCATACAATTGTGATTTTGGTTCAACCAAGCAATCTCTTGACCAAACCAAATGTGTCCACCCAGAGCTAGGTGCCCTACCTAACCCTCTTCAAAAGCTTATAACTTTTAATTGGATCAGCCAAATGGAATGAAACTGATCGCATAAAAAACTAGACAAAAATAGCTTCAAAACAAGCTATCAAGCAAGATAAATGGATCAAGCATGAGAGAGAACTTACAAACTGAAATTGGATGTTCCTCACACGTGTCTGAGCACCTGATTCCGTACAGTACCAAATCAGACCCAATCAATGTCCTTTTGATCTCCTTTGATCCAAGATTGAACAAGATAGCTAGGAAAATGGGCCTTGACAACTTCTAGCTCAAGATTGATGAAAATTTTTCACTTAGATGGATCAAAATGCATGGTAACCTTAGCTAGGCTCTGATACCATGTTGAATTTCACACGTGTGGATTGTCCACTACATGTACTTGTGATCTCCTAAGGTGTGTAGATGCACCAAGATCAAGACTAGATTGAGATTCAAGATCTATCTTTGATTCTATGGCAAAAACACACTACTACATGCATTTAATCACTTCCAACTCTCACTCACACGTGTGGGAAGTATTCAAAAAATAATCTAAGTAAAAACAAGCTGCTCTCCTCGGGTAGAGAGAGAAAAAGCATCATGAGCTCTCGGGTAGAGAGAGAAAGCTAGAAATTCAATAACTCACAAAATCCATGAAATCACCAAATCAATTAGATCCAATGATACTAGTAGATCCATGAGCTACCACTATGCTTAACTATGATTGGACTATACTTTGTCACCTCTTGATCCTATTGGACCATTGATCCATGCACCTCTTAGTTCTATTGGACTATATTCAAGCACACCTCAATTTCCTATTGGACCTCACAAGGTTCCACCTCTAAATCCTATTGGACCTCTTGGAATTCATCAAACAAAAGCTTTACCCTTGTCTACACTCTAATTGGCACGTGTTTAGCCTCTTACTCTATTTTGGCTCAATAGTGGCATTACCATCTATGCCAAATTTATTCCTATCAACATCCTACACCTAGATGCTTGATGTAAAAAACATAAGACCCCTATATCTAACATAGATAATCTTTTTCAATTCTTCACACTTTGTAAGCTTTGGGACAAAAAGAACATTGTTGAGAAAGAGATCTTTAGAAGATGCAAGCTTCAAGGGAATAATCCCTGCTCCTTCAATATTGCACTCATGCTTACTTGCAAAGTATATGGTCTTCTTGACTCCATCATAAGGCAAAATAGATGAAAAAAAGTGCTTGGAGCCACACATATGTGAAGATGCTCCACTATCAATATACCATGAGTCATCCTTGTTGAAGGTGGAAGAGGAGAAGCTTGATGCCATAAGAGAGCCTTCTCCATCACTAGCAATATAGTGGCTTGATTGAGTTGATTCTTCTTCTTGAAGCTTTTGGTGGCATAATGGCCTTTCTTGCCACAATAAAAACACTTGATCTTCTTCTTCTTGAGATTTGAATTAGAAGCATGAGAGGTATCCTCCTCCTCTCCATCTTAGTCTTTAGCTTTGTCATTAGAGAAGTGATGGTGTTGCTTCTTACTCCTCTCTTTGTGCTTGGCAAATAGAACTTTGCCATCATCATGATTGAGTGATAGCTTGTCCATCCTCAAGAGTTTGTACTCTTGTCTTGATTCTTCAGAAATAAGCACACTTTGAAGGGCCTCCAAACTTGGTAGCTCCTCCTTAATGACATAGGATTGAACAAGGTTGTCATATTCATCTCTCAAGCCATTGAGAATGACTTGGACTAGCTCACTTTGATTGATTGAGTCACCAATACATGCAAGCTCCCTATGAATATCCTTGACTCTCAAAACATAACTAGATGCACTCTCATCACTCTTTTGACTACTTTGGAATATTTGATTTCTAAGAGTGAGGAGCCTAGAGGTGTTCTTAGCCTCATAGATGGACTTGAGACAATCCCAAGCTTCCTTGGATGTAGAACAATCACCAATCTCCCTCAATATCTCATTACAGACATTCATCTTAATGTAGTGGAGAGCCATCCTAGCTCTCTTCTTGTATTTTTGTACTTCTTGAAGGACTTGAGGCTCCTCCTCAATCCCAAGTACAATGTCCATCACATCTTGGAGTATCAAGATGGACTCCATCCTCAACTTCCATATTGAATAATTGGAAGTAGACAATCTCTCACTTGGTTGCAACAAGTTGAAAAGACAAATTTGTCTGATAGATACATTGGTATGTTCATACTTTTTAAACTAAGAGGTAATTTATATTCATATGCAACATTTAGATATATCAAGTATTGGGAGGAAATGTTTATCAAGCATTGTTTCAACCTACTTCTTGTTATTTTAATATATAGGATTCTTCATCCTCATTTAGTGTTGGAGACAATAATCCTCGTAATGGTCGACGTAGACAACTAATGCAAAACAACGATCCTCATATAAAACAATTACCTCGTCATCTACGTCAAGGCTTAAAAGAGATTATAAAAATTGATGAGCGCATTAATCAAGAGACTAATGCATCTGAATCTAGCTCATCTAGATCTACTTCTTTGCAAACAAGTTCCAACGATGAAAATGAGCTTCCAATGAATGATGAATTTGAAGTCATGGAAGACATGTTGGATGATATGTACAAGAACAATAGTGCAGCTAGACACAATGAACAAGATGAGGAGGCACTTTTGTCTAAAGAAGAAAATAAATTGCGAGAAGAATCAAAGACCGCATTGTATCCTGGAGCAAAGACATCTCGTTTGGCGACTTCTCTACTTCTATTAAATCTTCAAGCCAAATATAGATGGAGTGACCAAAGCCTCACATCATTATTTGAGTAAATTTTTTGTCATCTACTTGTCATTTTTGCTTTGAAACAAAATTTACAATTTGGACATCGAGTGATAATTTTTTTACAATGACTTCTTTTGTCATGTACAGACTATTGAAAAACAAAATTCTTCTAGAAGGGAATGTCATGCCTGAGACAAGAAATGAGGCACAAAGATGCTTTCTAACATCGGGATGGACTACAAGCAATATCATGCATGTCCAAAAGATTGTATTTTATATCGACAAAGGTACGAATCACTCAAGAAATGTCCCATTTGTGATACTCCTCGATATAGAGATGATCTGCAAGGGGCAACCATTCCATGCAAAGTTTTATGACATTTTCCAATAATTCCATGATTGCAACGTTTATTTCATTGTAAATCTCTTGTACAACTTATGGACTGGCATGCACACCATACCTCTACGGATGGGATGATGAGAGTACCTTCAGATTCACCTACATGGAAACACATGAACAAAGAGTATCCAAGCTTTGCCAATGAGTCAAAAAATGTGAGATTTGGTCTTGCAACAAATGGTATGAACCCCTTTGGTGTACGAGCAACTACGTGGTCCATTTGCCCTGTTTGCTTGGTAAATTATAATATTCATCCTTGGTTGAGTACAAAAAAGAGACACATTATGTTGGCACTTTTAATTCCTGGAAAACACAAGGTTGCAAGGTTAAACATGGATGTGTATCTTGAGCCGCTTATTGACGAGTTGGAAGATTTGTGGAAGGGGATAAAAGCATATTACATTTCACGCCCCCTACATGAGAGGGATTTTACACTACATGTCATTGTAATGTGGATAATGCATGACTATCCAGGATTAGGTGAATGCTCAGGTAATCATTCAAACAATGTCTATCTTGTGTACATAGGATTTTGTTTACAGTTACATACAACTAGTAATTCTTGACATTTACATGATATACTACAATGGCTATAATTATTCTTTGACATATACTTTTTTTAATAGTGATTGATAGTATCCATTTGTTGGGCAGGCTTTCAAACGGCTGGAACAAATGCTTGTTTTTTGTGCGAGCCAAATCTTGTGGGAAGATACTCTTTTAGTCTCAAAAAAGTGGTTTATGAAAATGATCGTAAATACTTGCATGAAGGCCATCCATTCAGAGACAGTCATAGAAGAGGTTTTGGAGGAAGAGTTGAGAGAGATGCGCCTCCAAAGAAAATGTCCGTGAAAGACTGGCAAAAACTATGGGAGGAATCTCAAACAAAGCCAATCAATGGTATGAAAATATTATCTATATTTCATCGTTTGGAATATTGGAATAACCTTTTAATCACCTACTTGATCCCATGCACATATTTAAAAATGTGGGTGAATCTATTTGGAAACACTTGATTGGTGAAAAAGATACCATTGTTGCAAGGTTGTTGCAAGGCACGATCTAAAAGAATCAAACACCAAAAAAGAATATTGGATAAAGGATGGTGAAGATCATGCTCCAAAAGTACCTTGGACACATCACTAAGGAGGAGCTTAACCATGTGCGCTCCATTATTCATGACATTAGAGCACCAACTGTTGCCCATTCTCTACGGTCATCATTCACAGTGGATGGAAAGTTGCAAGGTCTCAAATCTCATGATTGGCTAAAGATGATTCAATTCATCTATCCATTGTCAATTCGTGGGTTCTTGTCAAAAGATATTTGTGAAACCACATACAAACTATCAATCATTGTCAGGTATTTACATGTACTTGGTGCAGTTTTTTATTTAGTATTTATTGACTGGAAATTCAAATAGACATAAAATGGATTGAATATGTTGCAGATGGATGTGTTTAAAAAAAATCCGTGAGCTGGATCTTCGGAAGAGACATGAAGATATGGTGGAGATTGTGTGCATGTTTGAGAGAGATTTTCCGACTTCCATCATGGACTCACAAGTGCATTTAGTGGTGCAATTGGTTGAAGAAGTTTCTATTGCTGGTCCAATGCACACTAGGTATAAGTGCATAAATTATTTTTTGCATGTGTATTTAAACTAAATCAATTGATACATGAACTCATTAGATAAAACACTTATTTTTAACCATTTGTGACTTTTTAGGTGGATGTTCTTTATGTAAAGATACATGAAAGTCTTAAAAGATTTTGTGCGTCAAAAAACAAGGCCTGAAGGTAGCATGTCAGAGGGATGGTTAGTACATGAATCTCTCTTCTATGTTACTGAAATTTTGCACCAACTACATCCATCTACTCCACTATTGTGGCGTGATTGAGGAAGCCAAAGAGGTAACTAGTGAAAAACCTCAAGGGATGGGAAAGGTCCATAGGTTGGCACCCTTCCAATGAGAAAAAATTTCTACATGCATGCTTTATAATTGTGGAGTTATGGATATGGTTAGACCTATATGAAGAAGAGAAAAAAGAGAGGGCCTTGTCTACAAAGCGCCAACGACATGACACACTACAAAAAGCAACAAAAGAGGGACAAAAAATATCAAACACAGAATGGGACTTTGCAAGAGGATGCGAATGGAAGGTATTATTCTTTAGATACTTTATTATTAGAACATTCTTGTCTATAACAATATTTGTTTAATCATTTTGAAACACCATGTTCATTCACAGTGATTATTTATGAGATTCATGTTTGTCATGTGGTAGTGCAAAATGTATAATGCTATATGGGCTTTTGGTTTTCACTTTCGTGTTGAAAGGATTGATAACAAGAGACGCACACACGATTGTGGTGTAATAGCATCTTTCCAACAAGAAAGTCAAAGCAGTGCACGAGATCGGAATCCCATCTCAGGAGACATAGAATATGTAGGAACTATACAAAATATTTATGATGTGTCATTTGGTAAAAGTGGACACCATTTTGTATTTGATGTGAAATGGTTCAAGGTAGTTTGTAGAGGGCCAAATGCAACCATAAAATCGGATCCAAGTGGATTTTTTGCGATTGATTCATCAAAAACATTGAGCATGGAGTCCTTTGACACATTGGTGTTGCCTCGTCACTGTGAGCAGGTGCACATGCTATGCTATAATGTTTTTCATTTTATTGCAAGTGACTTCAGTATTTGAGTTTTCGATATGTTCTAAAATAGTGATTTTTGCAAGTGTTTTTTCGACCAGATCGACTAAACAAGATATGGTGGTTTGTAGCTCAAGTTGAACCACGTTCATGACGAGTATTTGAGGGTGCAAATGTTGAGAATGAAATGGAAAACCTTCATTTTCACTATGAGATTGAGCTACCTAGAGATGTAGTAAATCGTCAAACCATACTTGAAGCACCCACTTCCATAGATGTTGAGAACGGAAATTCTAATAGTCAGGATGATGAAATAATTTTTGAAAGTGAGAGTGATGATGAAAATAATCTAAGAGGAGATGAATTGCAAGATGTTGTCGCTGATGAAATTGATTCTTGTAATACTGAATAAAAATTGATTATTTCAATTCTGAATGAACTTGATTCTTGAAATGCTTTCAAATGATTGTTATTTAGCCAAAATAGAATTTCATTTATGGTCAAGTAAGTGAAAAGAATAGACATAGTTTGACTTCACTCCCATTTTTTTGGAGATAATGTCGGTGAAGATAGATGTATGGCTTCATGTTCCAAGAAAATTTTCATTTTTTAACAAATGTTGCAAATGCAGTAAATCACTAAAAGCATGTGAGTTAATTAAATCACCACCACAAACTATGACAAAATCAAGTGTTTCATCATAGTCAATCCCCTTGAATTGAGCATATCCCTTGGCAACTAGTCTTGTTTTATAATTGTTCACACTACCATCTTGATTAAGCTTGATCTTAAAGACCCATTTGCAAATAGTAACATTTTGTATCTTTGATGGAGGATTAATAATTTTACAAGTATCTCAAACAATGCATCATATACTCACTTTTCATTACATCAAATCACTCTTTTGTTGCTACAGTTTCATTCACACTTGAAGGAACATCATCAAACTTAAGGTAGTAATAAGGGCAATAAAAAGTAAACAATCATCAACTTGTAATTGCTTCTCTCTTCCTTGTATTTGAGCCTTGATGGTTGCATTTGGGCTCTGATACCATGTTAAAATCAAAGGCTAAGAACCTCATTTGGATACTAAAACTTTGAAAAAGCATCAAAGGTTTCACTTATATCTAATAGATAGAAAACTAGCACACAATTCAATCTATTTTGCATCTAATTGGCAAGAGCTTTTGAACACCAAAATAAAACTAGAAATAATTGATCTTCACATGCTTAGAATTTGCTTTTCACACCCTTTAAATCTCGATCGACGCTACACACACGTCCCATCGCGACCGCGCCGACCCGACGGCATCCATAAATCCTCCCATTTCAAACACTTTTTCACCTCAGTGAGTGCAACCTTGGAGCTCCTGACAAAAGAAAACTCTGGCAATTTTGCGAACACCCTCCACGATTCTAGCGCTCTTTCATCCAGTGCATCCATCACAATGTCTACACCATCCCCACCCATTTTCAGCAAACCTCATCTGAGTTCCACAAAGAGCGCCATCACAGACAATATCCCAACCTCAGATCGCCAGAGGAGCACCACCTCATTTTTCATATTTTCACGCTGAGGGGTAGTGTCATGCAAGCTCTCAGAACGCTTCCATGACACTATTGAACATCACCAGTTATTCTGCATATCCCACTGTTTTACCCTATCCAGACACCCGCCTTAACCGCCAGTCACCTTCTTTGCATTTCTTCATCTCTTCCGCTTCGTTACACCCAAATACCAAAAGTCCTCTTTTTGCCACTCCTAAAACCCATTCTGCACGCCCTACTTACCTTCTCACAGCACCTCCACTTCCCATCCACAGTTCCCCTAGTTACCTCTTTCCCACCGTCGCTCCTTCCCGTCAATCTATCACACTCCCATCTTAGCCGGCGCCATACACTCCATCTCAGCCGATGCCATACATTCCATCTTAGCCGACGCCATACACTCCATCTCAGCCGACGCCATACACTCCATCTCAACCGACACCCCCCACTTTCATCTCAACCGACAGTGTTTTTCCAGATCCTTTTTTTCCAATTTTTTCATCATGTCTACCAATTTTACAACCAACTCTGATGACAGTGAAGCTCAAAAGCTCGACATCCAATTGTCCCAATTGGATCTGACAGAAATGAAACACTGGTATCAACAGACAGCCACATTCTTTCAAACAATTGAATTCCAAATACCTGTACTCACGGGGTATCAAAGCCCCTATCTCGTGCATATGGTCTATGCAAACTACAATGCTACAGCAAGGTCCTGCAGCTTAATAGTTCCCCCTGTGAGGAACTATGTGTACAACCTCTCCTTTGCACCGGCAGACCTGCAACCTTTTAGGTTTCCACGAGGACCCAATGCTGTGACGAGGACACTAAAAAAATTTGAGGAGACAACCTACTTCAAGTTCATTAACCCATCAGTGCCCAAGTGGAAGAAAAAGGACGGGTACCATGTCGAAGCCATCAATGACCCACAACTACAAGCAGTCTGTGCATATCTGACCAAGTACACGCAACGACCAAGGAAACAACTACAGAGGGTACCCATGTCCCTGTTTCACATGATGGCAGATTCACGACTGCATTCCCAAAATCTCTAGGACTGGGCACAATTTGTCTCGAACTATCTTCATAAATGTATTAAGAACAAGCACTAGACAACAGTGCTCGGGTATCTCTTGACAGATATCACCCTTCAACAGGTACATAACGGGCCAAAGCTTCAACAAAGCCTACAGCTTGCGGATCCTTCTCCTACATACACCAGACACTTCTAGCCGCTATGTTCTTGTGAGGTCCGCCCCACCTCCTTCTCCTCTCTTCTTCTTCTCATCACCATGGCTAGGGTTTTTCCATGGAGATGGCTACCCCTTTTCCATGATCATCGCACCTTCTGCTCCATGCGACCCTCTACGACCTCCTAGCAGCTAAATCATTTGTCTACGGTGCCCATTGTCATCATTTTACAGATCAGAAAAAGGTTATGTATGAGAAAAGATTGAACACTTTTTCTTTGTAAACTCTTGTTGTCATTTACATGGCTGAGAAGAAGGAGAATTACTCACAGATTGCTTTATGGCTGACCTTACACTTCTGGCAATTACTTGGCCTTTCTCACTCAATTCTAGGTAGCAATTTACAGTGCTCAATTCCATTGAGTATGGAGAAAGATCTGTGCCTTTCCATTTTCAAAAACTAAGCCATCATGGCTAGTTCCCCGAACTATTGCTTTCTCCTCCCATTGTAAATGGATTTCAAAATCCTCTCACCTCTGAGATACCACTACCTTGCTGCCCATTCTAATCTGCTTCACTCCCCAATTGATGGAGTACTCAGAGAGTTCTGGCCAACTTTACGTCATAGCCACTTTTCGAAGCAATTCACTCATTTGAGCAATTTCTTCATGAATTCTCCCCGGAATTCACCTTATCAAGATCATTTTGATCTTCTCCAAAGCTCCAATTGAAGGAACTTTGTTGTCTCCTGCCATCCGGATTGCCGATACCCTGTATGGAGCCCTCTCTCCTGAGATGCTCTGAGTGCCATTTTTCTTGGTGAAAGATGCTATCCCATAGTTCCACTGGATCGTGCATACATGCATCACCCTGCCACTCTGATATCATGTTAAAATTCTTGTTAGGATCTAGTGTAGTATGCATATCACATCAATCAATCATCATAGCCATTCCTCACAAGCTCTCAAAGATGGCACATCAAAAGTCTTAATTGTATAACAAAAAAAATTGTACATATAGTGTATTCAAAAATTGCATGAAAAGACAGGTGCCTTAAAATTGGCCTACCACCTGAATTCGACCAACAAACTCGAGACATGCCCCCAAGTATAGCAAGTACTATAAATAACATTGTACAGGCTAATTTTTCCTACGTGTGGCTACTCGGCTAGCCCAAGTAGCCAGCTACGGGATCAAAGGCCAAACTGATATGTCGATGGCAAGTCAAGTCCTGATAACAACCAAATACAGTAAATCTAATTAACTATACACTAATTACAGTATCACATTTGAAGCTTATAAAATATAAATAAGATCAATTCTAATTTCTAACAGCACCATGGACACTTGGCCAACTCCAATTATATGATCCAAGACCTTTCCACTCAACATGGTATATGGTTGATATGCTCTCCATGCACTACAAATTAGTAACCTTTGGCTGAAGATTTTCCATTAGTTTTCTCTCCTTAAGAGATATTAGCCATCTACAACATCCAACATGTTTTCAACTAAGAAGAATTTAAATTATGGGAGCACAATGCATTTGGTTGTTTAACATATGATCATTGTTTAATTTACTTGTACTAGAGCCTTTTCGTAAAATATATGAGCTGCATTTGCTTGGTTGGCATTTTTTATATCCTTCACTAAGTTATTGAATGCATGAGCAAAGTGGAGTTGGCAATATCTTCTAAAATATTGCCTCATTATTGGGAAGTTTCTCAAGGTTGGCTAAATATGGTGCCAATATTTCTCTCACAATTTCTACCATGTGCCATGTGTAGAAACATTACCGAATCAAATTGTGCCATGTATTCCTCTTTATCTATAAAAGCAAGAAATAAGAGCCTTGTTCCTTCAACCTGTAATGTATTATAGCTTGATTTTTATGTTGCCATTTGGAGTGACCATCCCTTAGTCAATGGCCAAGTAGTGAGATCCAAGCCCTCTTCAGATTTTATCGTGGAAGAAGTGCTTATTTCTTGTAGAGGGAGTAGTTTGTAACTTGTTATGTGGATATTTTTGGAAAAGAAAATCATAATAGTAAGAGTACCAACTAGAACTACAATAGTTTCTAAGACTTTTGTTAATGAAAGGACCAAATCCTAGTCACAAAGCTATGTTTTGATTTTATTGGGCCGATAAATCATATTATACATCAATGCTAAAGGGCAAGAGTTTAGTGCATAGTGTCTATTGATTGTAGTGCTACTTGTGATTAAGAAGATTTTTTTATGTAGCAAGTGGACCTAGCACTTTTCACTGTACCAAAGGATATTATTTAAGTATTAAGCTAGCCCTTGTTTATTTCTTTGCAATGCCAATTCATAGTCTCTTAAGAGGGGTATTGAGGCAAGAAATTGCATGATATACTCGAGGACAACATGCTCTTTAATAGGCATTATGTTTGAGGTGGAGAGTGAAAAGTATTACATATTTCGTATGCTTAAGGGAGATACTATTAGATTTTCTTTAATATCACATCTAGTTTGATATATTTTACATTATTTAGACTAGCATCATGTCACTTTACATGGCTTTAAGTATACATACTGAAATGAAAAGTTCCTCACCATTCAAATAAATAGAAAAATGTCATTGTTACTTTTCCAACTTTCATTTATTGATAGTGGAAGTAAGAGTCATAGATAGTTTAGAATGATCAATTTATACATGAAAATTTGAGCCACACATGTCACATGGGTCTTGATATTACAAAATAATGAAGCTGATGTACAAGATAATACTTGTGGCTTGATGGTACATCATAATAATGTTGATGTTGATGTTACAAGATAATAATTTGATATTCTTTCAACATGAATTCATATGAGAATAACATAGGTCCTTCAACATACTTTGTGAATATACAATGGCTGATCTAGTTATTGACTAAGCTTTCAAGAAAAACAAGTTATGAACATAAGCTTTGATTGTTGACTTCTAGTGCTAAAATTCTAACATGATTTAAATAATTTTTGTAATTTTTTCAGCAAGTTGTTCTTTAAGAACAAAATAAAAATACCTTGACAGATGCATTTGCTTCTAGTCATTCCCTATGTAAATAAGAGTTCATAAATACATTGTGATTTTATGGCAATTATTGACGTATAACAAGTTCACTTGATTTTAAGTATTATGAAAGTATAAATCAGGTTTAGAGTGCTAACCTATAACCAATCTATCACACATTCTAAGTGTTGGGGACTTGTGGCTACTCACACTACATTTTGAGCAATGGATTCTAGTCGATTATATTGAGTGCTCGCTCTTAGTATTGTTGCATTGACATTGAGTGATGGCACATAGCTATTCACACTCAATTTTGAGCTATAGCTCATGATATTTCATGTTTTATTTTGAGCGTTGGATCACAAACATCCTTGCTTAATTTAAAAAATTGATATATCTAGAATTTGAATTATATGTGGACTATTGGTATCTGACCCATGAACATTTTGAGTGCTTGATTTAGAACTAAAACATGGCCATTAAACTATGCCCTCTAGTTTCTAGAATAAATAACGTGAACTTGAGCATCAATTTCTATGAGCTTCTATTGTTAGGCATATGCGAGTTACAACTATATAGTTTAGTCAACAAAAAGTTAGGATAGCTATCTATAATAAACAAATTCCAGAATGTTGTTACTTGAGTCTTGATAACACTATTGAAAATCGGTGGTGGCAAATTAGGCCAAGATCTTGTTGATCCTTAAGTGCATTTTAGATCTAACTTTTTCACACTAATTGTAGTAACACCATGACTATCCGAATGCACAAGTTAAAAAGGCTTACTTCATCTTGATTTAGATCTTTTGAAAGGTAATTTATGTGACTTTGATAAAGCACATTGCTCACAAACATGATTCATGCTAGTTAGAAATTTGGGAAGACCAAAAAAAAACTTGTCTCTTTGCCATCACCTCCAATGACTAGTAGTTGAGATGCCCCACTTAAAAGTTGATTAATTGATACAGTTCTGACTTATTCGAATGTAGTGGAGTCGAGTGTTATTCTAGTTGTAAAACAGACATTTTATAAGTAACCAGTATACTTTCAGTTAGAATTAAAGTAGAATCATTGTGCTACTATACTGTGGGTCCTATCAGTTGATAAGGATCAGTTGGCCTTGCCACGAGGCAAGTTGACGGGACACGCGTCCCGCCAACGGCAACTTGGGTCATGCATGGGTTGCCTGAGTGAACAACTATATGTACAGTGCAATTTCATTTTGAGAAATACAATTGCTATGTGAGCTTGCTGTGGAGAGTGTTTTCTATTTGTGTTACTATGGAGCATGATCTGTGTTCATGTTCGAAGCAAATTCTAAGTTGGTATCAGAGCCGTGCAGGGAGTGTACACAATACAACATCGCCGTTGAAGAGAGCTTTGGGAGAACTGTCTTCTGAGAGTTCGGGGTTTATGGCGGGTTGAAGACGGAAGGAGAAGCACTGGTGCAGAGAGTTTAGCACACAAAAGCTTGGTGAGCTTGAGACTGTGTGATGATTCAGAGACAAGAGTTGTCGGTTGAATCAGAACCTCAGCAAACGGAATTTTGAAATTCCGAAGCAGGCTATTTGTTGTTTGCAGTCAGTGTGCATTCAATCGGACATCGTTTGACAAATAGATTGAAGCATCAGAGTTCTAGCAATAGGACGACCTCAGAGCAAGAGGATAGGCATGTCAGAACACTGTGAATAGGAAGCAAGGACAGATTTGTGTGAAAAATCCTGCTCTGGATTT
This sequence comes from Diphasiastrum complanatum, assembly GCA_029204225.1. NCBI lineage: Eukaryota > Viridiplantae > Streptophyta > Lycopodiopsida > Lycopodiales > Lycopodiaceae > Diphasiastrum > Diphasiastrum complanatum. Next base: position 49,183,019 of record CM055096.1, read on the forward strand.
TGGGAGCACAAAATCAGAGATTGATAAATGCAACTTGCATATAGTTTGTAGACAAAGAATTAGCATGATTACGCTTGTAGAAACTCGTGGCAACTCACATGCATTAATTGTAAGTGATCCATAGTGACATGCGAGGCATGCACAAAGTTTAATGGACACATGCATGATGATTTGGACATTTCTAGTTAGAACTAGTACACTTGTAAAAAGTTGGTAGAATTTCATGCATGACAAGTGACAAATGTCACATAGACTCTAGATGTCACTTTAGATGTCATTTTGGAGTGGATAAATATGGTTCTACCTCGAGCTGCCTCAAACTCCATAAATATGTGTAGCTCTCCACATAATAAAAAATGAAGAACCAAAGTTTTGTAGCTATCTCATGCCATTTTGGATCTAAGCAAATATTGCTTGTTATCTCTCTAGCTCTCTCTCTCTAACTCGTGTTGAGACTAATGCTCATACATTGAAATCTTGTATTTTTATTCATTCTTTGATTCATTGCTATTATATTCAGTTGATTAGCATGCTAGATTGTGGATTAGCCATTTTTTCTGAACTAGATTTTGTTGATCAATCTAGAATCAGGTTATAGTGCCAATCACAAAGCTTAATTAAGATCAGTCACTCTTGTGGACATTCCCCACACGTGTGAATTCTGGAAATTTTGTCATGGTATCAGAGCCACAGTAAGCTTTGCATGCTAACAACTCTGATTGTACAAGAAATTGAGAGCTAAATCAAGCAAAAAAGCAGTTTTGCACTTTCTCTAACTTTTCTCTGAAGTGTATTTGGATCAAATCGGACTAAAACTTAATTTTTAGGCCTGAATTGAGGAAGTACGGAATTCTGGAATTCCGAACATGTGAAAATCAGAAATTTTCAGTTCCTTTGTTCTCCTTACTTATAGATCCAAAGATAGCAGTGTTATAGCTTGATGGAAAGCATTTGATCTGTACTTTCCATAGAAATTGAAATAAAATCAATCTAATGTGCCTAGCAAGAGTTATAAGCTCTTAAAGAGGATAGGGATAGGTCCAAAATCTGAGTGACAGCATTTTGATTTTATTCAATTATACTTTGTTCTGAATTCATTGTTTTGAGCATCCAACACAAGAAACTATAGATCAAGACTGAGTTTGAAGTATTTGAACACCCTTTGAGCCTTCTGAGTGTCAATAGTGTTTTCTTTTGAAGCATTTCACACGTGCCAAAAGTAGAATTCAAACCAGCCAAAGTGTCTCAAACCACTTTTTGGGTTTGATCTAGAAAACTTGTCTTGTGGAATATTTGAGATTCATCTCAAATATAGTTGCAAGTGTTTCACATAGCAAGGTAGTTCAACCTTGAAAATACCTATAGTGAAGAGAGCAGCAACTCTAAGTCTGATAGGAACAAGCTCAAACATATCTCAATCCAATAACTAAGAAGTCTTCATTATAATGGCATCTCAGGGAGGATATCTTCTAGAAGTCAGTGAAAGACTAAACACTTCTAATTACTCAATTTGGAAGCTAAGAATGGAGTCTGTTCTGATTCTCCAGGATGTTATGGATATTGTGTTTGGTGTTGAGGAGGAGCCTCAAGCATAGGTTGAAACTCCTAAATATAATAAGAGAGCTAGAATGGCTCTACATTTCATTAAGATGAATGTATCTAATGAAATTTTGAGAGAGATAGGATCTTGCACTACAGCCCAAGAAGCTTGGGATGCACTAAAGACCATCTATGAAGCAAAGAATACTTCTAGAATACTCACTCTTAGGAATCGGATTTTTCATAGATTCCAAAGAAGTGAAGAGAGTGCATCTAACTATGTTCTGAGAGTTAAAGATTTACATAGAGAGCTTTCATGTGTTGGTGTTACCATTAGCCAAGTTGAGCTAGTTCAAGTCATACTGAATGGCTTGAGAGATGACTATGATAATTTTGTTTAGTCTTTTGCTATTAAGGAGGAGTTACCTAATCTAGAAACTCTCCAAGGAATTCTTATTTCTGAAGAATCTAGACAAAGCTATAAATTTTCCAGGATGAACAAACTTGAACATGGTGGAAGCGACAAAGCCCTCTTTGTCAAAGTCAAGCAAAAAGCAAGGAGTAAGAACCAATTCTCTCAAGCATACAACAAAGACAAAGCCAAAGATCGAGATCAAGATGGTGAAGAGGATGAAACATCTCATCCCTCTAGCTCAAAAACCAAGAAGAAGAAAGTGAAGTGCTTCTTCTGTGGCAAAAAGGGGCACTATGCCTCTAATTGCTTTAAGAAGAAAAACTAACTCAAGCAAGCTAATCTCTCCAAAGAGATTGAAGAAGATTCTGTTGCAAGTGATGGAGAAGGATCACTTATAGTGTCCAGTTTTTCTTCATCACCTTTCAAGAAAGATGGGGCTTGGTACATAGACAGTGGAGCCTCTTCACATATGTGCTGTTCAAAGGAATAATTTGACTCAATTTTACCTTTCAAAGGACTCAAGAGATCTATTTACATAGCTAATGATCATGAGTGTCCAATAGAAGGAATTGGCAACATTCCATTGAAACTTGCTTCTTCAAAAGTTCTTGCACTTTCTAATGTTCTTTTCATTCCAAAACTTACAAAGAACTTAATCAATGTGGGAAAGTTGCTTGACAATGGTTGTGATGTAAAGTTCAACTCCAATGCTTGTTTTATCAAGAGAAAAAATGAGATCCTTGCTGATGGAACTAGATGTGTTGGAATTTTTAAGTTGAATTCTTATGAGAATGCAAACCTTTGTGAAGTTGCTTTGTTATCTAAGGAGGAGCTGTGGCATACAAGATTGGGACATCCTAACTTTACATCTATGTCTTCTATGGTTAAGAAGGAGAAGGCTTTTGGTCTTCCAAAATCTCTTTCTAAAAATTTCAAGCCTTGTGAGGCTTGTGCCATTGCAAAGTCACACAGAAAGCCACATCAGAAGTCTTTTATAGAGACTACTTATCTACTGGAACTCATACATTCAGATGTACATTTTTTTTCTTCTAAAAGTATTGGTGGTGCAACATGTTTTGTCACCTTTATTGATGACTTTACTAGATACACTTGGTTGTATCTACTTTCTTCAAAGGCTATGGTTTTTTATCACTTCCTTATCTTCAAAGCTTATGTAGAAAAACAGTTTTCTTGCAAAGTTAAAGCTTTAAGATGCGATGGAGGAGGTGAATATATCTCCAACAAGTTTCATAATTATTGTGAAGGTGAAGGAATAAAGAGAGAATTTTCTTGTGCCTATTCTCCATCCCAAAATGGAGTAGTTGAGAGGAAAAACAGATCTTTATGTGAATGTGCTTAAGCAATTCGAGTAGTAGCTTCTTTGCCTATTGAATATTGGGGTGAAGCTATAAATTGTGCAAACTATTTGTGCAATAGATTACCTCACAATGCTCTTGCTGGAAAAACACCTTTTGAAGTCTTGTTTTAGAAAAAACCTAAGGTAGATCACCTTAGAGTTTTTGGTTGTACTTGCTTTCTTAATATGCCCTTGGAAACAAGGAAAAGAGATGATCCTAATTCTGTTAAAGGGATCATGGTTGGATATGCATCCAACAAGAAAGCTCACATGATCTATGTTCCCTCTACCTCAACTACAATTGAGAGTAGAGATGTGATATTCCATGAAGATCAAAAATACATTCTTGAGAAGGCTGAGTTCAAAGATTTTCACAAAGATACTCCAATCATCACCCTTGAAGATCATCATGGAGAGATGGGGCCGAGATTTGAGGAGGAGTCACCTTGAATTTTTTTACCAAGGAGATCTCAAAGAGAAAAATCTGAGCTTAGAAGGCTTACCTAAGAAGATAGAGGAAAGCAAGTGGAAATCAACTCCACTAATTGTGCCTATTTTATTTCTCGTGAAGAGCCGAAGGATGTATATGATGTTATCAACTCAAAGGAATGGTACCTTGCCATGAAGGAAGAATATGATGCTTTGATGGCCAATAATACATGGGAGCTTGTGGATCTTCCATCCAACAAGCATACAATTGGTTGCAAATGGGTTTTTCGAGTCAAGTATAATCAAGATGGCACAATCAACAAGTACAAGGCTAGGCTTTGTGCTAAAGGATTTGCTCAAGTATTTGGACTTGATTATGAGGAGACCTTTGCCCCAATTGCAAAGATGGTGTCAATTAGAATCATAATTTCTCTTGCTTGTTTTTTCAATTGGCAAATTCTTCAACTAGATGTTTCTAGATCTTGGAAAAATTCACTATATTCTAGGATTAGAGATTGACTTTCTTAAAGATAAAGCTTTTATATGTCAATCCAAGTATGCTCTTTCAATGTTAAAAAGTTCAATATGTTGAATTGTAAGAGTATAGAAACACCTATGGAGCAAAATGTAAAGGACTCTAACAAAGGCGATGGGAGATCCATCGAGGACATCACACTTTTTAGAAGACTTATAGGCTCCTTAGTGTTCATAAGCTTGAGCCAGGCTATGCATAAGCTTTAGTGTTCATAAGTTGAGCCAGGCTATGCAAAATCCTTCAGTTTATCATTGGAAAAAGGCCAAGAGAGTGCTTAGATATATATCTTCAACTTTTGATTTTGGTTTATTGTATAAAAGTAAAGATCTTTCTATTATTGGTTATTCTGACCCGGATTTTGCAAGTAATAGAGCAGATCGAAAATCTACAAGTGCTTATGTCATATATCTTGGAGGAAACTTGATATCTTGGCTTTCCAAAAAGCAAGATATTGTATCACTCTCATCATGTGAAGCTGAGTACAAGGCGCTCACTACAACAACAAAGGAAGTGCTTTGGATCAAGAGGTTACTAGCTGAGCTAAAGATAATTTTGGAAGAAAATATACCTATGACCATGTGTGACAACATTTCAACTCAAGCCCTTGCCAACAACGCAATATTCCATGCAAGGAACAAGCATATCGAAGTTGCACATCACTTCGTGAGAGAGAAGCTCATTGGAGGTGAAATCAAATTGGAGCACATCGACACATCATCTTGCATTGCAGATATGCTCACCAAAACCTTTGACAAAAGTTCCTTCAACAGGCATACAACCTTGGAGTTATACCAAGATCCATGTTCAAATCAATATAGATCATTTTTAGGAAGAGTGTTAAAATTGAAAAACAATCCATATTGATTTCTTGGCTTGCTACAAATGTTGTACCATGCAAGTATGTAGCTCATTAATGCAAAATGCCAAGTTTGGCCTACATAGAACTCGAGCTACATGGTTATGTATTATCTAGTTTGATAAATGCAACTTGCATATAGTTTGTAGACATAGAATTAGCATGATTATGCTTGTAGAAACTCGTAGCAACTCACATGCATTAATTGTA